>SPJY01031878.1:5916984-5957747 GCA_005191435.1 Raddia distichophylla | reverse complement strand
CATGGATATGGTTGAGAAGCTTGGCTTGACACTGAGTCCACATCCACATCCATACGTGATTAAATGGTTCAACTCTTGTGGTAAGCTGAAGGTAACTAAAACTGCTCGAGTACCCATCTCTATTAGTTCTTATCATGATCATATTAATTGTGATGTTGTACCCATGGAAACATGTTCACTTTTATTAGGTAGACCATGGTTGTATGATAGAGATGTAGTTCATCATGGTAGAACTAATAAATATGCATTTAAGTTTAAAGGCAAGAAAATATTGCTATTACCTATGACCCCTGCTGAAATAACCAAAGCTAATGATGAAAGAGCAAAAAGAGAGAAGCAGGAATGTGATAAAATTGAGAAACTCATTGTGGCTAAAGAACCAAACTTACCTGAGAAGAAAGAAATAAGTTTCAATAGATCTGGAATTAAATTGGAGGGCATTGTTTCATTATCTACAAAATCTACTTCTAATGACACGGATGAGCACAATTCTACAGCTATTGATTTGATTACAAAGGATGTGCATGTTTCTTTGTCCCCTGTTGCTACTAACATTTTGCAGGAGAATATTATGGAGTCGAGGACGACTCCAAATCAAGAAGGGGGGAATGATGAGGACATCACAAGCAAGGATATGAACGTGCATCCTACTTTCACTACGGCCGCTACATTGACTACAGCCACTACGTCGACTACGTCCACTATGTTGCTGAAAGAACGAGAAGAACGACAAGTGGGTTTGAATCCTTTGGCCAATCCATTTAAGCCATCAATGTGGGATGTTAAGCACTCCAACATCAAGCCCCAAAACCATCACCCACGGCCAAGGAGTCCCAACTACAGGCCGCACTCTCCCGGGGGCCCGGTTCGGCCGTCTGCGCGTAGCACAACTTTAAACGAACGCCCAGGCCACATACAAACTCCAATTTCGACGTTCTACCACTCTACGGAAAGCTTAGGAGATAAGCTTTCCAACGCATCTGGTCCCACTGCAAAATTCCTTCGGAATCATCAGGAATCGTCGAAACAATCAAGCGGGCCAAATCTGCCAGGTGCTGCGTCACCTCAATTTTGGGCCCAAGGCCCATGTAACCTTAGGGCTGCGTGGGGGTGCGTGCCACCATGGCTTGCACACCCCCTCTGGCTGCCGTATGTCTTCTACTTATGGCCGCCACCCCTCTTCTTCATCCCTGGGTTTTGTTTAGTCTAGTTTTCCACGTGTGTGTTGAAACAGCCTCGATTTCGCTTGTGTCGACTAGACCAACCGTATCGAGTTCGAAACCCCAACTCTTGTGTGCTTATTCATATTTGCAAGTTCAGATTGCTTTTACCTTTGTTCTTGCTTGTTCTTCGGTTGCTCGCAGGAACAGATCTTCGTGATCAGGTCGATCGTGTTTCCGGCACGGTTGATAACGCTTCGTTGTGGTGGTTTAGCGATCGTCGGGTCTTCCAGTCACCTTTGTGGTTGGTAGACGGATCGTTCAGGTCGCCGTGACACCCAACCGTAGTTATCCATCTCACCAGAAGATCGGGCCGCCCCGTCCCCCATCATCCTACGCGCCCAACGCCGCCCCGGACCCAATCCGGCGTCGCCCCGGCCGCCGCCGCGACCAGCACCGCCTCCTCCACGGCCGGCACCGCCTCTGCCTCCCTGGCGCGCCACCCCAACGCCGACCCGGCCGGCGTGCCGCCCAAATCCAGCTCCGCCTGCCTCGCCCCGATCCACGCACAGCAACGCGCCGCCTGTCCTGTCCACAGACGACGCCGCCCTGTCCTACTCCACGGTCAGCGCGCCTCCTTCTTTGGTCAAGCACAGCAGCGGCACGACGGGCGCTCTCTCCTCTTCACCATCTTCTCCGGCGAAGTTCGATGGCAACACCCACGCGGCGCGATGGCACGGTGGTCCCAGCAACGGCGTCGCCCTCGGCTAGCCATCTCCACGGCGCCTACGGCTCGGAACTTCCACGGCCGCCGCGCTGCCCTAGCCATCTCCACTCCTGACGTCCAGACCATCTCCACGCTCTCGGCAGTACGGCAGCAACACGGCGCCCCTGGTCCAACCTTCCACCTCGGCGGCGTATCTGGCAGTACATCCTTGGCTTTGCGCCTCCCCCGACTTAGTACGGTGACGGTCTCCACAGCCGGCCCGGTGCGACGACTTTGACAGCACAGCGGCCCGGCGTGGCCGCCCACTTACACGTCGACGGTCGGCATGGCGCTACCTTTCCCCCACATCCACAACGGTAGCATGGCCCCAGATCCTGGCGTGGCTAGTTCCTAACATTGGCCCGATGGCGCTCAAGGACTTCGTTATCGATAACGGGAGCCGTCCGATGACCTTCTTCAGCGACCCCGTCAACACCGGCAGGATTGATCATCACGTCGACCATGACGGATAACCGTTTCGTTCCGACGAACCCGGCCCCGAAGGCGAACAAGACCCTGAAGGCCAACGGTATCGTGGAGATCCCAATTCCACGGCACCGACATACCTCCTACCAACGGACTTTCCGCTAGGAGGTAGAAGCTCCAATAAATATCAAGATGATGATGAACATTCCATCAACGATACCGTGGAGATCCCAGTTCCACGGTGCTAGCTAAATCTCCGACGACGAACATCCCGTTAAGAAGATCTTCAACAACACCTTCCTTCGGTGATGAATATTCCATCAAGTGTATCGCGACCCAATTCCGCGATATCACCGACGTTCTCCTGATGACGAACATCCCATCAACACTCCAGCGACTCCAGAAGCCGTTCGGCGATCTTCTCCAACGACTCCGCCAGCATCGACGGAACCTGCCGTCACATCAACCTAAACGAAACACCGTTCCGACAAGCTTGGCCCTGAAGGTGAGCAAGATCCTGAAGGCCAACGGTATCGTGGAGATCCCAATTCCACGATACAAATCAACTCCTCCCGATGATGAACATTCCATCAAGGATATTGCGGAGATCTCAATTCCACGGTATCACCAACACTCTTCTGATGACGAACATTCCATCAAGCACACCGTGGATATCCCAGTTCCACGGTGCCAACCAACTCTCCTGACGACGAACATTCCGTTAAGGAGATCTTCAACAACATCTTCCTCCGATGATGAACATTCCATCAAGGATATTGTGGAAATCCTAATTCCACGGTATCACCAACACTCTTCTGATGACGAACATTCCATCAAGCGCACCGTGGAGATCCCAGTTCCACGGTGCCAACCAACTCTCCTGACGACGGACATTCCGCTAAGGAGATCTTCAACAACATCTTCCTCCGATGACGAACATCCCATTAAGGGTATCGTGGAGATCCCAGTTCCACGGTGCCAACCCGACTCTTCTGATAATGAATATTCCATCAAGGGTACTGTGGAGATCCCAATTCCGCAGTACCGACGAAGACTCCTAACGAGAATATACCGTTAAGGAGAATCTCAACTATATCAATTCCGGTGATCAAAACTCGTCAACGACAAGTCCAAAAGCCAACAAGCGGAAACATCCCCGATGACGCAGCGAAGCCGTCAACTTCAACTCAAAGCCGAGTGCTAACTGTGCATTCCCCCAAGTTCAACTACTCCAACGTGAAGCTTGACAATGACAAGTTCAAGCGACACAGACGGGCATAGCCAAATGTCAACGGCTGTGCTAGGCATTACATGGGTCCTGGTTACCCCATGTATTCTGCCGTCGCCACCCCAATCCGCCATCCACCAACATGCACGGTGAACCATGAAGCAACGAGAAGAAGACGACAACCAGTAGCTTAATCTGAGGTGTTCCGCAAGCTGGCTTGCGGATGTAATTAACCAGGTGTCCTTCCGAGGTCCCGGGATCCAGAACCCGACGATCACCTGAATAAGAAGTCTAGCTTACCAGGCTACAGATACCTAGCCAACCTGGCTACGGGGCGCAATACCAATAAGGAGTTATACTTCATTGTGACGATGAAATATAAATATCTTTGTTCCCTTTTCTTTTGTGTATTTTTGATAAATACACTGTCACGTCCACAAATGCGTTCTCGCCGCGGAATTTGTGTGCGTCACAGCATGGGCATGGCAGCTGTGTTAAAGATAGGCACATCCGATAACAATGTAATCCAGCTGCATGTGATAGCAATCGGTTGAGGTAGCTAGAGCTGCTTGCGTATCTAGCCACCTCGAGGTTATCTGTTGTAAACAAGCCGGCCTCGGTACGTAATCTAGCGGGCCAACATTCCATGTATAAATAAATAAATATAAGATGATCGCCCTTCAGAAATTCCCATCTATATATTAGTTTTTCCACAGGCTGCTGCTTAATTTTCACTTTTCCTTGGCTCTCTACGGCACTTATCTCTAGGGCATCGGCAAGCTGCCCTCGATCTCTCTCCTCCTCTATAGACACTACAGGAAACGCACTCTATGTGGGCGGCCAGAAAAATCAGTGTCGGCGGCGAAGAGCCGCCGACAATACAATGTCGGCGGCCAAAACTATACCGCCGATATAGATTGAGGAAGTATCGGCGGCCATATAAAGACCGTCGATAAACATTAGCCCTCTCCCACCCGCCTGACGAAAATTCAAATTAGTTTCCCGCCAATTATTCTATGTCGGCGGCTAAAATAATACCCCCGACATTGCTCCCTCCCCAGACGAAAAAATAACGGTTTGAACGGTTGAACAATAAAGAGGCCCCACGCGTCAGTCAGGCGACGTCACTGCCATGTGGGGCCAGAAGGATGTGCAGTGGACACACAACAACAACTAGCAGTGGCGAACGCAGGATGAAAATGAAGGTGGGACAAGCCTAAAATTCGACGTGTATCTATCCTCGTCCTAATGCCCTAATATACGAAAACAAAAAAAAATATGCACACAAAGCTAAAATAATGCAAGTTATCGATCACATTAAGTCAAATTCACCAACAAAAGACATAAATAAAAATATGAAATTAGGCTTTCGACATAGTAGAACTAGAACTACTCAAAAGTCAAAATGACATAAAGAGACTCATAGCCATCTAACCTTTATGCAGTAGCACCGAAACAAGCCCCTAATAAAAATCCAATCTACATTAAACAAGACATAAATTAGAGAAGTAGACAAGCAGTAATTCAATAATATAATTTTGAAATATTTGGACAAGGAAGAAATATGAAACAGTGCCTTAGTGCCTAGTGCTTACTGCCGGGCGCCGGCAGGGTCGCATAGGGAGAGGCAGTGGCTGACTAGGGAGGCAGCCCGGGCCCGTCGGCCGCCGCGGCCCGCAGGGGCGCCGGGCGCGCGTAGGCAGCAGGCAGCAGGCTCGGCAGCCCTCAGGGGCGCGCCGCTCGCCGTCGGAGCCCGAACCGTCGAGCCGCCTAGCTGCCTAGGACGCCGAGCCGCCGCATGGCACGCACCGCCGCCGCCTAGCCGCCCAGGACACCGCGACGCCGCACGGCCCGCACCGCCGCCCTCCCCTTCCTTCCTTGCCTGGCCGCCCCCAATCCCAACCCTAGGTTAGGGGAAGCGCCAGGCGGGCGGGGATACAGAGAGGAGATGAGTATGGGTGTGACCGTGTGAGACCGTGAGACTGGCCGGCTGAGGGCTTGCTGCTGTGGCCTGTGGGCCTTTGGAGATGTGGGAGGTGGGCTGAATGCCTGAATTGCTCCATTTGGCTGGGCAGGCTGGCCATACCTACACGAAATTAACTGGTATAACTCCCTATACTAGACCTAGGGTATAAGAAGGCACAAAAATTCGAGCTCGGGCCACGGCCCACCCAGCCCTAGTGGTGGGTCCGCCCCATGACAACAAGTACATGCATGCATTCAAGTTTCGATACGGCATGTTCATACCAGTGACAGAGAACACACAACAACACTACTGCAATAGCTCCTCCAGTCCAAGGCCAGAGGAACAGAACAGCTGAGCTCCACGCATCTCTCTCTCTCCCACTCTTCATTTCTCTTCACCGTCAAGAGCAAGCTATCGTGCTTGCATGCGGTGTGTTGCGATGGACGAGCTTTGAATGTGAGCGATCGAGAGGCTCTTTCACCTGCCTTTGTTAGTTTCGCATGCAGCAGCAAGCTAGGCTGTGGAGTAGCGTGCCTATGTATGTACATGCTCTCTGCTCGCTGCATAGCAGCCTGCGCTGGAGCCAGACCATATCAGCTAGCTAGCTAGCCGACACTTTAAAACCAGGGATTTAAATTTCGCAATGCCAAAAATTTTGTTGTAGACCGAAATTGCGGATTTCACGAAATAAAAATAGAGATTTTGAATTTTAAACAAAAGGTTATGAAAAATAGCAAATCAAAGAGTCAAACCATACACGTCATGTTTGGACTACTCACCAAGCCGCCATAGGCAGGTTCTCAAAAGGAGGATCGATATTATAGCTTAATTTTTATAAGTTAATCTCAAATTTTATAAAATTATTAAAATTCTAAACATTCGGAAGGTAATTTAAAATTTTGATCTGGACCAAAAATATTGAATTTCACAGAATTTCGGCAGAAAGAAAATCACTGCTTAAAACGCACCCCTCACACTCCGAACAGCCGGTAGAAGTCAAAAAACTCCCACAGCTGCCACCACGCTGCAGTACTGTTTTAATACATATCGCAGAAAGTATCACACCACAGCATTGCTGCATGCCATAGCATTGCTGCATTGCTGTGGTAATACATATCACCACAGCATTGCTGCATGCCACCATGCATTGCATGTAGGTCGATGTAGTCTTGGTCCTTGGCCAAATCTGCGCGGCTTCTTTTTCCTCCTTTCCGTCGCTGCGGCTGCATGCTGAATCTGTTTGCGTGAGATATATAGAGAGATGCAAATGCTGGATGGGCACCTTTTCTTCTATTTTTGGCTACCATGTCCATATATATGCCAGAGCCAGACTGCTTGCTACGCGACCAATCTATACAGCTTTGATAGTGAGTTGTGACTTGTGAGAGCGAGAGGCTTTTCTAATTTCTACCTTTTTTGCTTTCACCGTACGTGTTGTGCCTGTGCTGTGCATGAGATGCGAGCCCAGCCGGCCAGCCGCGCATTGAATCCCATCTACTGATCTACCTACGTACAATGCTCTAACAATTTCAGATGATCGATACATACAACAACGTACCAATACCTTGCAACTATATATTACAATGCATCATGATTGCTATCTTGCGCGCGTAGACAGGAAAATACTCCCTCCTCCCTCTAACTTTGAAAACACATTTCACTCTAGTTAGTATTTTAAAATGCTCCAGGTCTCTCGAGGCCATGCATGGAGTAAAATGCACCGGCGGCCCTCGAACTTGGCAGAGAGTGTCATCTCGATCCCCGAACTTAGAAAACCAGCTATTCGGGTCCCTGAACTTGGCACGGGGTGTCATCCCGGCCCCCGAACTTAGAAACCAGCTATTCGGGTCCCTGAACTTGGCACGGGGTGTCATCCAGGTCCCTAAACTTGGCATGGGGTGTCATCCAGGTTCCCAAACTTAAAAAAATTTAGAAACAAATCATTAAAAATATAAAAAACAACAAAAAAACATATTTTAAGAGTATATTTTGTATTTTTTTAATTTTTTTGTATATTTTCTAATGTTTTAAGAGTAAAATGCAAAATGATCTTTCATAAAAGATCATTTTAAAGAAAATGATCTTTTGAACTAATAACATTTTTATGAAAATCGTAGCAAGGTTTTATGATTTTGAATGAAAAATCTTGAAAGATCATAAAAGATTTTTCATTCAATTTTTTTTATGATTTTATGCTTTTATGATATTTCCATAGTTTTATAAGATTTTTTCTGTTTTTATGATATTTCTAAATATTGTATACTTTTTTTTGAATGTTTTAATGACTTTTTAAAATTTATATGTTTTTCTTTTTTTACATTTTTAATGATTTTTTCTAAATTTTTTTGAGTTTGGGGACCTGGATGACACCCCGTGCCAAATTCAGGGACACAAATAGCTAGTTTCTGAGTTCGAGGACCGGGATGACACCCCGTGCCAAGTTCAGGGACCCGAATAGCTGGTTTTCTAAGTTCGGGGACCGGGATGACACCCCCTGCCAAGTTCGAGGGCCGCCGGTGCATTTTACTCCCATGCATGCATGTGCAATGGAACGGTCTCTCTCTCTCTCGTCTAGTAAAATAGCCCTAGATTGTTGATATTAATTAGTAGCCATGATCTGAGAACAACATCTTGGATTAAATATTGTTGTTCTGAACCTCTCCATGGCTCCATGCAACGAGCCATACATCTCCCCAGATAGGTGTTCTGCCAACAAAATTGCACAAACTCCATGACCGTTGGTGAGTAAGCAATTTACGAACCTAGGAGGTGCATGTTTGGTTCGCCGGACCATATTGTTATGGAATGATCCGATCTTAACCGATCTGCGATCGACCGATGTTTGGCCTGCATCACGTATCGACCCGGTCCATGTATCACTGAGATGTCACTCAACGGACGACCAACCCAACCGAAAGGCTATCTGTGACACCAAAACCATCAGACGACGCCGTCCTTCCCCATGCCTTGCGTCACGGAGGAACACCCATGAGCTCCCTCGCCGGCAATGAAAGCCCGTGAGCTGCGGGCCCTTGCCGTCGAACACGATTTGTCGATCCAGCTTTGGATGTAAATCCTCTCCCAGATTACTCGAATGTTTTTAATTACTCGATTGGATTTTTGGATGCAATTCCTCTCCCAGATTTGTCTCTGTCATTCAGATATGTCTCCCTCTTGTTCTTGATCGGGGTGATTGCGGTGCGTATTCTACATTCGACTATACCATGGTAGTATACTGGGCAAAGTTAGTCCCCATTGAAGCCATTTAGATCGGTGATAGTTAGTTATGTCTCCATCAGCATACGAGTACATGGTTAATTACATAGATTTCACAAGCTAGTAAGTTAAGGTTACAAGGCACAGGTGCTTCTACTGTTTAGTTTGGACCGTTAGTCATGTGTAGGATCCTTATTTGATGATGCTTTCAAACTAGACACAAGCCTATATATAGATTCCGCCTCTTATAGGTTTTCTCAATTCAAAACACACTATGCTATTTTTAGTTGATTAATCTTAAATCAACGCTAACACTAATACATAAATGCAATTTCACTACAGGAATCGCGCAAAATCTCGACGGCTAAATTTATTATCGACGACCACCTCAAAACCGTCGATATAGTTCAAGTAATCTCAACGGCCACGTACGGTCCGTCGTTATATTTAGTTATTCTCGACGGCTAAATAAAGGCCGTCGAGATTTGGTTGTCCAGAGCCGCAGGCTTGCTTCATTTTGGATTTCGGGATGGCGGGAATTATCTATCTCGACGGCTAGGACTAAGCCGTCGAGAAAAGTTTCATGGGCCAGCCCATTAGCATGCATGAATCTCAACGGCTAGATTATGGCCGTCGATACTGTCTCATCTGCTCTAGTGGTGGGCTGGCCCATGGAGTTTTTTCATTTTTTAATTTTTTTTCATAATCTGCATAGATGCATGTTTATTTAGCAATTTAATTGAAAATGTATGTTACTTAAAAACAAAATTTGAAACAGTCTCAATTTTTTGGAAAAATATATAATGATACAAGATGTTATCATGTTGCATATTAATTTTGTAAATAATTTTTATTTTATAATTAATGTTACGTATAATTTATGTATATATTTGAAACTAATTAATTGTTTATAAATATTTCCAACATGAAATATTATGTTACATTTCAATGCAATGATCCATGTAATATGGTTTTCCGATTAAATTGTGAAAAAGTGAAAATTATAATATCCCTGTTACCCGAATTTCATAAAACTATATAGAACGCTATCTAATACTCTGTCCGATATAACCTCTTACATGGGCAACTCCATTTGCGTACATAATTTGAGCATACGAATTTTCTCGATGGTAAATTTTCATGTCGTAAACAATATAAGCCATTACGAAGCACAAATGAATTTTTTAAAATATTTTAAAAATTAAATAAGCTATGTTGACCACCGAAGAGGGGTGCTGTATTGGCCGTCGAGATAGCAGCCATTCTCGACGGCCCAAGAACAAGCCGTCGAAACAAGAACCATTTGACGACGGTAGTCAACGCAAACCGTCGAGATAGATATTTCTCGACGGCTGGCGATAAGTAGCCGTCGAGATCGTCCCAGTCAGCATCCGATGGATAGGTGTTTTTCTCGACGGCCCTTGGCCGTCGATAAAGACCTTACCGCTAGGCCACGTCACCGTGACGATTTATCTCGATGTGCGTCATTCTCGACGGCCCAAAGCCGTCGAGATAGACTGCAACCTGTCACGGTTTGACACGTGTCTACATGTTGACTATGCGCTGACCGGGAAATGCTCTCTCGACGGCTGGTAGCCGTCGAGATAAAGGGCACCGAACGGTCAAGCAGGGGTAGCCGTCGAGATAGACGGCAGCCGAATAAGTGTGCCACGCGGAGTGCTGTGATTGGGGGTTAGACTAACCATTCTCTATATCGACGGCTCTCGGCCGTCGAGAATTATCTTTATATTGCCACCGCGCTGGGACTTAGCCATTTTTCGCCTCTGTTGCCCACGTCCCGCGCCCGCCGCCGTCCCCGCCGTCCGCGCCGCCAGGGCCGCCGCTCCGCCGCGCAGCCGCCCCCCCCGCCCGCTTTGCCGCTTTGTCGCGCCGTCCACGCCCCTGCGCCGCCTCGCCGCCAGCGCCCCCCCTCCCCGGCGCCCCTGCGCTGCCCGCGGTGCCCGCGTTCCGTCTAGCCCTACCTGCCGTCCCGCCACCCCGTCATCGGAGGTATGTTGATTCTTCGCGCCTTTTTTTTAAATCACTGTTGTGTAGTCTCGACGGCTTTAAACCGTCGAAAATTTAATTAATGCTGTAATTAGTAATAATTTAAAATTTTTAAAAATTTGAAAAAATAACAAAAATCTAGGTAATGCAATTGTTATGTTTTATCATTTAATTTAGGTGTCATACCGTGTTCTCTTTCTACAGTTTTCACACTACGTATAAGGGCAATGAACGTACGTCGTGTCAGGGTTTAGGGTCGCCTTGAAAGCATTATCGACAAATGTTTTGGCCTTCTCATACCATTCATCTGAATGTTGTCCGTTCGATCTCTATCCATCGTACATCCACCTCCTCTCTTCATCCATCAGTCTTGACACGGGAAGCTACACGTTAAGATTTCAAAATAGGCTTAGAAAGGCTTCTAAACCCATCCACGAATAGCCGCTTAGGCGTGTCCCGCTGTGGCATCGATAGGGACGAGACAAAATTTCGGCAGCATAACCCTATAGTTCTCCTAGTGCAATTTTAGCCATCGTTGCACTAGGAGAACTATAGGGTTATGCTGTCGAAATTTTGTCTCGTCCCTATCGATGCCACAGCGGGACACGCCTAAGCGGATATTCGTGGATGGGTTTAGAAGCCTTTCTAAGCCTATTTTGAAATCTTAACGTGTAGCTTCCCGTGTCAAGACTGATGGATGAAGAGAGGAGGTGGATGTACGATGGATAGAGATCGAACGGACAACATTCAGATGAATGGTATGAGAAGGCCAAAACATTTGTCGATAATGCTTTCAAGGCGACCCTAAACCCTGACACGACGTACGTTCATTGCCCTTATACGTAGTGTGAAAACTGTAGAAAGAGAACACGGTATGACATGGGAATGCATTTATGCAAAAATGGGTTTAAGGCCGGTTATCATAGTTGGGTTTATCACGGTGAGAGTGGTTATGCTCGTGCCGTCCCTACTCCTCCCGACGAAGAATTTGATAAAATTGACAGAATGCAAGATATGATGGATGACTTTGGGTATGATTTTGATGATAAGCAGGCAACTACCACTATGACCGAATTCTTAACCCTGTTAGAATCTTCCAAACAACCTTTACACGATCAAACCACCGTGACCCTATTGTCTATGATAACACGGATGATGGCTCTGAAATGCAAGTATAACTTATCTATCAATTGTTTTGATGAGTTGTTAGGATGTTTAAGTGATGCTCTTCCAGAAGGACACAAGATGCCCCCAAGTTGGTATGAGTGTAGAAAATTGCTTGCTGGTCTGGGAATGCCTTACGAGAAAATAGATTACTGTCCGAACCATTGCATGTTGTATTACAAAAATAAGGCTGTCAAAAATGTGTGTGATCATTGTCGGGAGTCCAGATATATTGAGATAGTTAACGGTTATGAAGAAAAGAAATAGACGAAGGTGGCGAGAAAAATATTGCGGTACTTTCCGTTAAAGAAACGACTCCAACGGTGTTTCATTACGGAGAAGACCGCGCAGCAGATGAGGTGGCATAAGGAGGGTAAACGTGCAAGACCCGGTATGATGGTTCATCCGGCTGATAAAGAAGCGTGGCAACACTTTGATAGGGTGTATCCGGAGTTCGCAGCGGATCCAAGAAACATGCGGCTCGCACTTGCCACTGATGGCTTTACGCCTTTCAATATGATGGCAGCATCATACTCATGTTGGCCAGTTTTTAGCATCCCTCTGAACCTCCCGTCTTCAATTCTTATGAAAGAAGAGTTTATGTTTCTTTCTTTAATCATGCCTGGGCCAAAGAATCCTGAAAAAAATTTAGATTTGTTTATAAGTCCATTGATTGACGAGCTGAAGGAGTTATGGGAAGAGGGTGCCCCGACATACGATAGAAAAACAAACAGAACTTTCTGTATGAGGGCTGCCTATATATACTCAATACATGATTTTTTTTCACTTACGGTATGTTCTCCGAATGGAACGCACATGGGCGGCCTAGTTGTCCTGTGTGTTTGGATGATACAGAGGCATTCCAGTTACGATTTGATGGCAAACCAAGTTGGTTCGACTGTCATCGAGCATTTTTTAAAACGGGACATCCATTTCAGAAGCAGAAAAATGCATTCCGTAAGAACACAACAGTAAAAAAAGAGAAAACGTGGTCGTGTGGGTATTGCGTTCATAAAGGAATGTCATGCTAAATTGAATCATAGTTAGAATGGAGCTTATGAAGAGTACGGTATCTCACATAATTGGACACACAAGTGTTGCATATACTCTCTGCCATATACAAATGATCTTCTTTTGCCGCATAATATTGATGTGATGCATCAAGAGAAAAACGTAGCAGAGGCCATCTATGGTACAAACTTTGATATAGCTGAAAAAAGTAAAGATAATGCGAAAGCACAGCGAGATTGTCAGGAGATATGTGATCGACCGACAATGAATATGGCGGAGGGGGAAAAGAAGAAGCTAAAAGCTGCGTATTGCTTAACAGTGTCGCAGAAGAAGGAGGTATTACATTGGTTTCAGAATAGTCTAAAGTTTTTCGATGCTTATGCGTCGAACTTTGGACGTGGCGTGAACATCACTCAAGGAAAGATAAATGGAATGAAAAGCCACGACTTTCACATATTCATGCGAGATCTCGTATCTGTCGTGTTACGAGGTTACGTACCTGAAGATGTCTGAAGAGCGCTTAGTGAACTAAGTTTCTTTTACAGAAAGTTATGTTCTAAGGAGATTAATAAGGATGATATGATGAAGCTTGGGGATGATATCGCCGTGCTCGTATGCAAGCTAGAAAAGATTTATGTTCCCGGGTTTTTCAATCCAATGCAGCATCTTCTCGTGCATCTACCTTATGAAGCTCAACTTGGGGAACCAGTACAATATAGGTGGATGTATCCTATAGAACGGCGACTAAAAAGTGTTAGAGCAAGTGTGAAAAATAAAGCACGAGTTGAAGGCTCAATAGCCGAGGCATACCATGTCCAGGAAATCACTAATTTTACCAACAAATACTTGGCAATAGAGAAAAATGTGAATATTCAGATACCGAGATACCGCCCAGTCGAGCGAAGAGTTCAGTCTGAGTTAAGAATTTTGATTTGGTTTGGGCCAGAGGGTTTGATCTAGTAGGCTACTCTACAGGCACGGGGTTGTTCTCAGGTTTGAATTCTAAGTCCGATGGTTCATCAAAAGAGTCGATATACAGGGAGCGCCGTTAAACTTCGTCACATTCCAGGAGATGTGCGCCATCTCCTGGATGACGCCACCGTTGGACAGAATGTCCCACTGCAATTGCAACACAAAATAATAAAAAGAAACCAACGCAACTCATCACTCATCAGGATTCAGGAGAGAAACCAAACTACCAAAGCATGCAGCACATTCACATCGATCTCCCAGAGCATGCAGCAGATCGATCATGGGGGTCGCCGGCGGCGAGGGCTAGGCCACCTTATGTACATACCTCGCTGCGGGGGGTCTCGTCGCGGAGGAAGTGGAAGACCCTGGACGGAGGGACGGGGAGCCAGAAGGAGGTGGCGGCGTTGAGGACGATCCCGGGGGGCGGCCGATGTCGTCGACGCTCTTCCGCGTCATGACGCGCACGTCCTCCGCGCCGCTGCCGGACACCGTCGTCCACTGGTGCGCCGCCGACGCCGTCACGCCGCCGCAGAAGCTCGCCACCATCCGCTCCGCCAGCTTCAGCATGCTCTTCCTCGCTTCCACGCTCGTGATATATCACTGCACCCAGCCGAGCCCAGCATCATTGCATGCACATGTGATCCCATCCAGGGATTTTTCTTTCCGGCAAAACTCCACCGAAATTTCATGAAATACGTTGATTTCGATCTTGGACGATACAATAAAGTACCTCCAATTTTTTTCAATGCAACAGATTTTATCTTACTTGAGACTAATATATATATATAACAACACCTTTGCTAATTATCAGGTGACTGACACTTATTTATCTCTCGTCAATTTTCTCACATACGTGGATATTCGTTGGATCTTTTATTTGCTCTATAAAAGTGTTTGATCAACGGCTCAAAAAATCGACTGAGAGCTAAATAAGTCTCAGTCGCCTAATGAGAAGCCAGTTCCATATAACAAAGAAGCCATATCTTCCTTCTTTAAAACATCTTATAGCTTGGTGGAAAATTGCACGGTGGATCAAACGTGACTTGCATGGTTTGACTACTGGGCTTGCTGTGTTTCTTATATCTTCTGTTAAAAATTCAGAAGCTCAATTATTTTTCCGGTGAAATTTTGGTGATGTTTTATAAAATCCGGTAATTTCGCCGAGGACCAAAATTCTTGGTTCACCAAGTTTTAAATCCCTGATATTCACATCAACATGTAGCTAGTGATCAACAATATAATGGTGTGATGGGATGGTTGCTGTGTACATGTACGTACCACCGAGGTCGCCGGTGGGGATGTTGTTGGCCATGGCGCTGGCGAGGCGCTCACACTGGTCAGATGATTTGTAAGGCCGCCGTTAAAGTCTGCCCGATATTTCTGGTGAAGTTTACACGCAGGACAAGGAAAAAAAGTTTTTTTTTAAAAAATCCTAGCTACCATGAAAATAGAGAGAAACAAATATTTCGCTTCCACTAAAAATAGAAGAACAAATGCGGCGTAAAAATAATAACGGAAGGCAAGCGCTAAAAATAGAAAAAAAAAATATTCTGTGAAAAAAATAAAAAATACAGAGAAGAAGCCATGGCTGTTGCTGCCTCCGTCCCTCTCCATCGACACACCGCAACCGAACCCTTCTCAACTCGACCATCGGGCGCCCGTCTGTGAGACCCCTGTGCTGCATTTGCATGGCAGCGGAGCCGGAGGACGGCGGCGAGGTGGGCCCCACGGAGGCGGCGACGGCGACGGCGGAGGACTTGCGGCCGCCGGAGGTCGTGGAGGATGCGGCGGCGCTGCCGGTGGTGGAGGCCGAGGCGTCATCGCTCCCCGAGGGCCTTTCCCTCAACTACGAGGTCCGAAATCTCTGGAACAATTTACCGTTTTGTTTTTCCTCTTAATGTATGTTTGATGTGCGTGGTATTTGTCATGGACAATGATGCGTTCTTGATGCCAAGTGAGCTGCAATTGCCGTGTTTGGAACCTATAAATAACGCAACGGTGTGAAGTTACTTGATGTTCTAGGCTGGAAAGGAACAATCTTGGACTGGTTTTGGGGGCATTGTTATTTTCCCCGCTTTTGAATTTTTATTGTATGAGACTACTTTTGTGTCTGGGGGTGTCAGTGTAAGTTGTAATTTTGATCTGAGTTTTGGTGCAAATTTGTTGTCTTCTTGTGCCCAATTCTGAAGCAATCGGGGGTGCCTGCCAGATGTGAAACCTTTGTTGTTTGATTACATGATAGGTGGTGATTGGGTCAGTTGATGCCAATGTTCTGGTCAAGATCAGAGGTTGGATTGTTCTATTTTTGTTCTTCATGTGCTTTGGCTGCATGCAGAATAGCGGCGGTTTCAAGGCTATATTTTGATGTTATGGTTGCCTTGTCAGTAACAAAAGCAGTACTGTGTTTCATTCCACAAAACAGGGTTGAGAATCTATGCAGCATTAACAGATGTCATTTGTGCTGTTTCCCTGATTCTGTAATCGGTGTAATTAAGTACTGAATTCAAAAGTAGTAGGAGATACATTGAGAATTTGAGATAATAAACGTTTAGGAGATTGATTCACCGTTGTTTTACTTGTAAAATGAAACCGTAACTCTGCTTGCCTCAGAAAAATTCAGAACTATCATGTTTTGTGATTGTTGATACCAAGTTTATTTATATGTGTACTAGTAGGAAGCCAGAGCTTTGCTTGGAAGATTGGAGTTTCAGAAAGGCAATGTAGAAGCTGCTCTTTGTGTTTTCGATGGAATAGACCTTCAAGCTGCCATTCATCGCTTCCAACCATCACTTTCTGACAAGACACCGTCAAAGAAAGGCCGGCCAAAATCAGACTCACCAAGTTCAGATTCCCAACATGCTGCTACTCTTGTTCTTGAAGCAATCTACTTGAAATCTTTGTCCCTTCAGAAGCTAGGCAAATCAACAGGTACAAGTTACTAGCTACCTTCAGCCAGCTGCTTTGTTATGCTTTTCTGGGATGTTGGCGTAACATGTGGAAATGCTCGTCAAAAACTTGCAGAAGCTGCTCAACAATGCAAAAGTGTCCTTGATTCTGTGGAAAGTATGTTCCAGAATGGCACTCCTGATATCGAACAAAAACTACAGGAAACCGTCAACAAATCTGTGGAACTTCTCCCAGAAGCCTGGAAACATGCTGGGTCCTATCAGGAAGCCTTAGCTTCTTACCGGCGTGCTCTTCTTAGCCAGTGGAACCTTGACGAGGAATGTTGCACAAGGATTCAGAAGAGATTTGCTGTTTTTCTGCTATATGGATGTGTAGAGGGGAGCCCACCCAGTGTGGCTTCACAAGCAGAAGGTTCTTTTGTTCCAAAAAATAATGTGGAAGAGGCTATCCTACTTCTGATGATACTATTGAGGAAATGGTACCAGGGGAAGACCCATTGGGATCCCTCAGTGATGGAACATTTGACCTATGCATTGTCACTTTGTGGCCAGCCAATGGTTCTAGCAAATCATCTTGAAGAGGTTTTACCTGGAATATATCCTCGTACTGAGCGATGGTATACTCTTGCTCTTTGCTATTATGCATCTGGTCAGAAAGAAGTGGCATTGAATTTTTTGAGGAAGTCCTTAAATAAGCACGAGAACCCTAATGATATCATGGCCTTGCTATTAGCTGCTAAGATATGCAGTCAGGAGTGCCATCTTTCTTCTGAGGGTATTGAATATGCAAGAAAAGCAGTCACAAATGCTGAATCATCAGGTGCTCTTCTGAAGAGTGTGAGCCTCCATTTCTTGGGGAGTTGTCTGGGTAAGAAGTCTAAGATCGTTTCATCAGATTACCAAAGATCTCTCTTGCAGACAGAGACTTTAAAGTCACTTGCAGAGTCAATTGCTCTTAATCGCTACAATTCAGACCTAATATTTGACATGGGAGTTGAATATGCTGAGCAGAGGAACATGAATGCAGCCCTAAGATGTGCAAAGGAGTATATTGACTCAACTGGTGGATCTGTTTCCAAAGGTTGGAGATTGCTAGCGCTGGCTCTTTCAGCACAGCAGAGATACTCAGAAGCAGAAGTTGCAACCGATGCTGCACTGGATGAGACTGCAAAGTGGGACCAAGGGTCATTACTTAGGATAAAGGCTAAGCTGAAGATTGCTCAATCATCACCCCTGCAAGCAGTGGAGGCTTACCGTGTCCTTCTTGCTCTTGTTCAAGCACAAAAGAATTCATCTGGATCTTGCAAGAATAACGCAGAGGTTTATTTCCTGGTTTGACGGCAAGGGTTTTAAGTACCTACACTCTGCTACTCCGTTCTTTTTATTTGTCATTGTTGACTTTTAGACATTCCCTTTGATCATTCGTCTTATTCGAAAAAACTATTTAAGTATTATTATGCTTTATTTTGTTATTAAAGGTACTTTAAGCATGACTTATATGTTTGCATATTTGTTCTAAATTTTTTAATAAAACGAATGGTCAAAGTGCATGTCCAAAAGTCAACGGCGACAAATAAAAAAGAACCGAGAGAGTACTATATTATGAATATGAGATGTATAGGACTCCTAATATTTCTCTAACAGTATTATTGTGCTATACAATAATTAACCCAAGAGAAATAGTATTCCTCTAATATCCAACTGTTTTTAGGTTCCTTCAAACTATTCAAGTGGGGCAACTCCTTTTCTTTTTCTGCTTGTTGTGCTGGGCGATACCATTATTTTTAGGAAATTTTCATCGCTTCTCCTTTTTTAGGGGTAATTTCTACATTCACTATTCATTCACTGTTCTTCAGGGAGAGGATGATAGTGTTGGAGAGTTTGAAATCTGGCAAGGGCTTGCAGATTTGTATTCCAGTCTCTCACACTGGAGAGATGCTGAGATATGTTTACAGAAGGCTAGAGCCCTGAAATCATACTCTGCTGCAACACTGAATGCAGAAGGTGAGTTGGGCAACTTCATCATTACATGTGTTAGTTATTCCACAGGGTAGCTTAAATTGTGTTAGCCATATATGATATATCCATTAGTTACTTATTTTACAATAGCAAAAGAAAATTAAATAGAAATGTTTGAGTGCTTTTCAAACTCTGACATGTACAACGAACCGCATTTGCAGTTGCCATATACTCTCTCTGTTCTTTTTTATTTATCATCGTTGACTTTTAGATATACCCTCTGATCATTCGTCTTATTAAAAAAACTATTTAAGTATCATTTATTTTGTTATGCTTTGTTTTATCATTGAAGGTACTTTAAGCATGACTTATATTTTTGCATATTTATACTAAATTTTTGAATAAGATGAATGGTCAAAGGAAATGTACAAAAGTCAACAACGACAAATAAAAAAGAACAAAGGGAGTACTTCATTACAATCAAAATTTCCATACAATCCATACAACTTAGTGTTTCGAGGAAGCGCTATGCTAAAAAATGGAAATCACATTTTCCTTGCTATATCTAAGAATCTAAAACTACAGCTAGCCCGTCCTTGCTAAACCTTAACATATAGAGTACCATCGCTATGATTTTCTCAGGGGAAAATTCGTTGCTGATAAGGGTCCTCACATCCCCACGTGTCGAAAGTGATAATGCAAAGTTATAGAAATAAGAAAAAATTCGCAGCCATATGATGCATGAAAATTATACAAATAAAACAGTAAAAAACTACAAATTAATTCAATGTCAAATTCTCCACTGATGCTTAGAACAGAAAAAGGTGTTCAATTTTACACTACTGATCACATGCACTGAAAATATTGCTGGTATTTTAACTTTGCATGAAACTTAGTTCATGAGCATTCTATCCATTTAACTGAATGCAAATTAAGTTCCAATCCCTGGATGCCACTGCAGGTAACATCCATGAGGCACGTCAGCAGACCAAGGATGCCCTAGCTGCCTATGTCAATGCATTCTCGACTGAGCTGGAGCATGTGCCATCCAAGGTGGCAATCGGCGCACTTCTCTCGAAGCAAGGGCCCAAGTACCTCCCCGCGGCAAGGTGCTTCCTCTCGGATGCCCTAAGAACTGAGCCCACAAACCGGATGGCTTGGCTTTACTTAGGGAAAGTTCACAAGTATGATGGTAGAATAGCTGATGCTGCTGATTGCTTCCAGGCAGCAGTGATGCTGGAGGAGTCAGATCCTGTGGAAAGTTTCAGGTCACTCACATGAGAAGGTCACAGCTTCTCCCCAATTTTTTTCCCCTGGTACATAGTTGTGGAAAATTTGCACATCAGCTGTAGGTTGTATATTCAATAATTGAAAGCTATTGCTAAAGAAATTAAAGCCTGTCTATTTTTCTTTTCTTGTTGGGCTTTTGTTGGGCATTAACCAACATAGTGATTTACCAGAACTGTAATTGGTTACTCATCATTGTTATTGTGTTCTTTTACTTGATGGTTTCATCAGGTGTAAGTGTGACACCAGAAACTAATATATTTTTTTAGTATGAGTTCATACTTCAGTGCACGTCAAATTTTGTGTGATTTGTGCCCAGTGATGACTCTTGAGTATTGTAAAAATTTGATCTGGAATCTGACAAGAAGAGCACATGCTGTAAACGTGTAAGTATATATCTACGTCATAATTTGGAGTTTCAGTGGTTTATGGTGTCCACATTATCGGGGCTAATTTATTCATGTGATGACCGATAAAGTGTGGTACCCGGTGATTGAGTTTGACTGCTTCAACATGCCCAGGCAAGGATTTCTCGAGGCAAATGGATGTATGAGGATTTCACAAGACAAAAACATTAACAAAAATTCACTACTAATTAAGAACACATTTTTCATGTGTACTAGAAAAACATCTTAAGGACATACTCATGGCCTGATCAGGATTTTTTTTAAAAAAAATTTAGACGAGGCATGGGCCTAAATAATCAAAGGTACACACCGAAATCAATTTTTTGCACATAATATGTCCCCGTGTTATTTGTCACCAGATGTTGGCAAACGATATGACCAATTGACCATCACTCGCGCGCTATATAGGGTCAATTTCCATCTTTTATTTGGATGCAACTCAACAAGCTTATGATCATTGACGACCCTATTAATTCAACATCATGTCGCCGTGCAAACGATCGTAAACACATGGTACCAAACAAAACCAGAAACACTGCAAGATTGCATGCGACAGCTAGCACTGCAATAGCTATCGCCGCCGCCGCCGCCGTCGCCATTGCCGCCGCCGCAGCAATCATCTGTCGGTGCTGGAGGAGTAGTGACAATCGCATCGCTTTTGATTCCTCGTGTGCACCACGGCCTGCACAGATCATTGAACCCAACAGTTCGTTTGACAAGTAATCTTACGTAAGACTATATATCCATGAAATGCGCAAATAACTGCACACCAAAATGCGATACGGAGTATATATAATTTTGGAAAAAAAAACATGTTGAGAAGATTTACTGCAAAGCCTAGTGGCCTTTTCTCTCAAGTTGATAAGAATGAAGGGATTTTCTCCAAGTTGAGATGTTGTATGCATGGTGACTGGAATAAGTTTTAATATGCAAAAATGTTTCTCAACAATGGCCAATAGACATATGTTTATGCAAAATAGATTTTTTTTACCGATTATCATGCTTATCGGTGTCCCGCTATTTTTTTTGCTTTGGCAAAATAATCAGTTTTGAATGAATTTCATTCCAATATATTTGACCTTTTGTGCTAATTTTTTTTTCTGTTTTCTACTGGATTCATTTTTTTTAAAAAAAAATCGGCTGCCGGAAAAAAAAACTTATATGCAATTGATCTGGGCTATATCTCAGGCGACTGGGCTCGCCGCCGCCGCGTGGGCCCGGCGCGCGCGCGTGCGTGCCCAGTTGCCTGGGCAGCAGCCGCTCCCTATCTATATACACACATAGGAGTACGTACCAGGTACATGTCGTGGTACATCGCTCGGTCGATGGCCTCCAGCGACGCCGCCCGGAAGACGGCGGTGAGGTGGTGGGACGACGACGACGACTCGCCGTCGCAGGCAGCGTCTTCCTCCCCCGGCGGCTGGTACGTGAGCGGCACCTCGCGCTTCACCTTCGCCCACAGCTCTAAGCGCTGGTCGATCATCTTCTCCAAGTCGGCGCACGCGCAGCCGGTATTGCCGCCGGACGAGTAGTAACCCGCAGTCGCCGCGCGCTCGCCGGCGACCTCCCGCGCCTCCTCCAGCATCCGCAGCATCGCTGGCGTCAGGAACTCGGAAGCCACATTCTCCGGCGACCCCATGGCCGTTGCGCGCTGCATCTGGTGGCTTGACACCCACGAGTAGACCAACGCCACTCCGACGCCGCCGCCACCGTCGCCTCCGTGCTTGAGGCCGGTCACCATGGCGTCGACTTCCCCCTCGAGGACGGCGAGCTCGACCCCGACCCAGAACCGGTGTGCTCTCCTGAAGTCATCCCACTTGCTCTGCAGTGCGTTCGCCAAGCTCAGGTAGCCGTTGATCTCGCCGTGGACGAGGCTGGTGGTGGCCACGATGTCCAGCCACTCGAACTGGACGATGTGCTGCAGGGCGGCGGGAGAGGGAGCTTGCTGGCCGGCGTCGTTGCCGTCGGGCCTCTGGACGAACAAGCCGTGCCCTCCAATGGAGATCGCCGGGAGGCCCGGGGCTTGACTGTACGAGTAGCTGACCGCGAGCAGGTGCTGGTGGTGGTGAGGACGGTGGTCGTCGCAGATGGCGAAGTTATTGCAGGTGCAGCCTCCCAGCCCTCCCTCCACCGGCGGCACGTGGAGGTGGACGACGAAGTTCTTCACCTCGCCGGCGTAGAGGATGCCGACGTCGATCTCGCCGGAGTCCCCGGTGCAGGAGACGCGGCTCTCGTAGCCGCCTGACTCGATGCGCCTTATCCGCACCCCGCCTTGCCGGTCGGGGCTCTCGAGCGTGACGCGCGTGTCGACGGCGACGACGGAGGTGAGGCCGCCGAGGCACAGGGCGAGGGCGCCGGTGATCTTGTCCTGGTCGCCGCCGTCGTCGACGAAGGAGTAGGTTCCGCCGCGTGATGATTGGGCGATGGTGAGCAGCGGCTTGGGGTCGTGCGCGGCGCTGAGGCCGAAGGTGTGGACAGGGTACTTGCTGAGGGCGAAGCCATGGATGATCTCGCTCCACCGGAATCCGCTCGTGTCCTCGCCGTCGGTGAGGAGGATGATGAAGCCCACGCGGTTCCGGCCATCGGCCGCTCGCCCATCTAAAATCTGCAGTTAGGATTAGAATTTGAGGCCGGTTAGAAATCAGGCCAATCGAGACTTATTTAACTGTTAATTGATTTTTTCTATTGTGGATTAGACACCAATACACCATCATACAAGAAACATCTAGCATACAAAAAAATTGATTAAGAGTTAAATAAATCTCAGAATCTATAGCTAATATTGTTATGGACCTATTTAGGGTGGTCAATTTTATGACTTATAGCACCTACGTGCACATTAATAATCATACTCCTAGTAAATGACAAAAAAATACATATACCAAAAAATTATGAAAGTTAAACAAAATATCTGAACATCTACCTAAAAGCCTTACCAATCATATGTCTATCTAAGATTAATAATTAATTAGTCAATAAAAAAAGTTGAAAAATTAACGTAAGCATGTTCTAATATAAAAAACAAAATTTTCATTATAAAACTAAGTGATAAAATAGAGTAGACAAGCTAACGTAGACTCACTAAAAAGGCTTTTGCTAATTATCACACGACTGTTTTTAGAGAAATCTCAATCAATTTTTTCACATATTTAAATAATTTTATTGGATCTTTTATACTATATCTTAGCTATACGTCATAGAAAATCGACCACGGTACCTTGGCTGCCTCCTCCAAGGCCGGCATGAAAGCGGTGCCCCCGCCGGCCTTGAGCCGTTCCACCCTTCTCCCGGCAATGCTCCGGCCATCGCCGGACATGTCCAGCAACCCGGTGCCGAGCTCCCCGACGGGGCGATCGTTAAACGGCACGATGGCGAGCCGGTCGCCGTCGCCGAGCTTCCTGATGACGAACTTCATGGCCGCCTTGAGCAGGTCGAGCCTCGACGACGTCGCCGGCGGCGCCCCCGGGGCTCTGTCTCTCATGCTGCCGCTGACATCGAGAACCGCGACGAGGTCGATCGGATCCGTCTCCGACTCCGGCGCCGCCTCGACGCGCAGCAGCACCTGGAAGTCCTTGCTGTCTTGCCGCCGCGGGATCTTGGGATACACCGGCGTAGTGCTCACCTTCACCGTCGTCTCCGCAGCGATTGTGCCCTGAATACACTGCACACGCAATACCAAATTACCAACACAGCAACACTTAACAATGGCGAGCTAAGCTAGCTTTCTTCCACAGTGCAGATGAACTACGTACCTCTGCGAGTAGGAGCGTGGAGAGGAGCAACAACGGCACGGGCATCACCTCCCGGAGCGCCATTTCCGGCCGCCGATGATCGGAGGAGCTAGGCCGGGTTACCACTTACCGATTCTTGTGTTCGATCCAAGCACAAGGTTAAGTTACGTTCTTGAGTTCACGCACGCGCGCATATATATTGCTAGGCTGATCGGTGGATTTTAATTAATCAATTGGAGCTATATATAGCTTAGTTGACGCCTAATTAAATCGTGCTACTCTACATTGACTCTCCCTGCAAGTTGAGTGGGGGTGCAAGTGAAGTCATTCTTATTGAGCTGGATTGATCGATGCTGGATCACTAGCTACCTCCTGTATATGCGTATGGGCTAGTGCTGGAGAATGGGTCGGACCAGGTGGGCTGGCACGGGCACGGCCCAATTTTTCAAGCCTGCGGCCCGGCCCGACACGATTTTTGATGGGCCAGGACGGCACGGCCTGAAATGGCGTGCCGGGCAGGGCCTGGAAACTAGGCACGGCATGCCACCCGGCCCGGCCCGACTGTACTGGCCGTGCTTGGGCCGGCCCGGCCCGAATAGAGGCAGGGGTCAGTTTTTTATATTTTACGTGGTCTTCCATTGCTCAGATCAATTTATGTTCAATATGAAAGTTGTAGATAATGTCGAGACGCATCTTTTTCATGTAGACAAGTTTTTAATTTGAGCAATGTATGAATTTATAAAAAATATTTTTGTCGCTGCCTGCTTTCGGGCCGACGGCACCGTCCTCGGTAATTCGCAATTTTCGAGGTCTTATGCTGCTCGGATGAATTTGGGTTGAACACAAAAGTTGTAGATAATTTCGAGACGCATCTTTTTTTAATAAACAACGTTTTCATTTGAGCAACGTATGAATTTCTAAAAAATCATTTTGCCTGCTGTTATTTTACTCGTGCCGTGCTCTGGCCGAAGCCGGCCCGGCCGTGCTTTGGGCCGTGCTGGGCCTAGATTTTGGCACTCCATGCCAGCCCAGCATGGCCCGAAGTGCTGACCGGGCCGTGCCGGCCTGTTTTGCACCGGCCCGAGGCACGATGGGCCCGGCCCGGGCCGACACGGCCCAACTCCCAGTACTAGTATGGGCTCGATGCATGGATCCATGACGTGGCTTCCATGTTAAAAGATTCACCGCGATAAGCTCTAATTACTCCCTAAGTTCTTCTACCCATATACTCCCTTCAGTTTTATTATACTTGACGTTTTAGATTTGTCCCCTCCGTGCTTGAGGCCGGTCACCATGGCGTCGACTTCCCCCTCGAGGACGGCGAGCTCGACCCCGACCCAGAACCGGTGTGCTCTCCTGAAGTCATCCCACTTGCTCTGCAGTGCGTTCGCCAAGCTCAGGTAGCCGTTGATCTCGCCGTGGACGAGGCTGGTGGTGGCCACGATGTCCAGCCACTCGAACTGGACGATGTGCTGCAGGGCGGCGGGAGAAGGAGCTTGCTGGCCGGCGTCGCCGCCGTCGGGCCTCTGGACGAACACGCCGTGCCCTCCAACGGAGATCGCCGGGAGGCCCGGGGCGTGACTGTACGAGTAGCTGACGGCGAGCAGGTGCTGCTGGTGGTGATGACGGTGGCCGTCGCAGATGGTGAAGTCATTGCAGGTGCAGCCTCCCTCCACCGGCGGCACGTGGAGGTGGACGACGAAGTTCTTCACCTCGCCGGCGGAGAGGATGCCGACGACGATCTCGCCGGAGTCCCCGGTGCAGGAGACGCGGCTCTCGTAGCCGCCTGACTCGATGCGCCTTATCCGCACCCCGCCTTGCCGGTCGGGGCTCTCGACCGTGACGCGCGTGTCGACGGCGACGACGGAGGTGAGGCCGCCGAGGCACAGGGCGAGGGCGCCGGTGATCTTGTCCTGGTCGCTGTCGTCAACGAAGGAGTAGGTTCCGCCGCGTGATGCTTGGGCGATGGTGAGCAGCGGCTTGGGGTCGTGCGCGGCGCTGAGGCCGAAGGTGTGGACAGGGTACTTGCTGAGGGCGAAGCCATGGATGATCTCGCTCCACCGGAATCCGCTCGTGTCCTCGCCGTCGGTGAGGAGGATGATGAAGCCCACGCGGTTCCGGCCATCGGCCGCTCGTCCATCTAAAATCTGCGATTAGGATTAGAATTTGAGGCCAATCGAGACTTATTTAACTCTTAATTGATTTTTCTACCGTAGATTAGACACCTTCGTATAGCATATATAAAAGATCCAACCGAAACATCTAGCATGCGTGAAAATCGATTAAGAGTTAAATAAATCTCAGAATTTATAGCTAATATTGTTAGGGACCGATTTAGGGTGGTCGATTTTAAGATTTATAGCACCTACGTTAGATGACAAAAAATACACATACCAAAAAATTATAAAAGTTAAACAAAATATCTGAACATAGTCAACCTAAAAGCCTTACAAATCATATTTCTATCTAAGATTAATAATTCGAAAAAACTTCAGGCCGGTCGTCCGGACGCGTCGGACCTACGCTAGAGAAAATCACACGTGCGGACGACGCGCTGTCTGCCACGCTCGCGCAAGACGTGGCATTTCCTTTCTAGAACAGTGATCGTGGGGGACCCACCAAGGGATAGAGCGTGCAACTTCCCGTGCAATGCAAAAAGAAAACTCCCTGTGCAGCTTTCACGCAAGCGTCTGAGAGTATGGTGTTGCCAGTCGCGTGAACACCAGACCATGCTGCTCCATGCTAACTTCTATGTTTTTAATTGACAAGAGAAAAGCTCCAGCATTCAATGTATCAGCCCTCCCCCGCCTCTCTCTCTCTCTCCTTTTCAATCTCATGACGCAATGTGAGAAGGCAGACTCATCCCTATCTCTTTGTTTTACATTTTCCATCCCAAGTCAAAGCTGCCAGAGGAGAGAGAAAGGCTTTTTTGCCTTATTAGCTAACCATTTTTCATCAACTACCAATTGTGTGTATGAAAATTGATTTTTTCTATTAAAACTATGTTTTATCAGTATTTAGACATGTTTTGATAGTAGCAATTTAGCAAGTTCGGTTGGTTTCCTTAAGTTTTATTAGTAGTTATCAAGTTTCATTAGTAAATTCTTAGGTTTCATCAGTAGGTTCTCAGGTTTTATGAGTAGTTTCTCAGGTTTCGTCTATAGGTTCTTAGGTTTCGTCAGTAGGTTTCTTGGGTTTCATCAGTAGTTTTCTCGGGCTTCATAAGCAGGTTCTCGGGTTTCGTCGGCAGGACCAATGTGAAATGGATGATTTTGGAGAGCCGCATTATGCACTTGCAACCTAATAAAAGTAGCTTCCTGGCTTTTTTGAGAAACGAAGGAGAGAGATGAATGGAGGGAGGAGCACATGCACCTACACACATATTGCAGACTTTTTTAGTAAAAGTCCTATTTGCATGCAGGATCCCATGACCTTTTTAATGCACTTGGTTCATGAAACACCTTCATATGTATGCATGAACAACGGTGGGAGCCTGGTAGATGCATGTGAATCAAGTCCACACAGTAAGACGCGCAGGCTGCATGGCGGACAGGCTCGACTCGGGGGCGTCAAATCATAGCATGCGCGCGTTTGACTGGGGACAGGACCAACCATATAGGGGCGTAGCCGACATAGACGCGTAGCAGCCAATAGTTGCGTATCAGACGGACGCGGTTGGTCTAGACGATGCGTGCTCGTTCGGACGTCCGGACGTTGGCGTCCGCTTAATAATTAATTAATCAATAAAAAATTGAAAAATTAATATAAGCATGTTCTAATATAAAAAACAAAATTTTCATTATAAAACTAAGTGATAAAATAGAGTAGACAAGCTAACGTAGACTCACTAAAAAGGCTTTTGCTAATTATCACACGACTGTTTTTAGAGAAATCTCAATCAATTTTTTCACATATTTAAATAATTTTATTGGATCTTTTATACTATATCTTAGCTATACGTCATAGAAAATCGACCACGGTACCTTGGCTGCCTCCTCCAAGGCCGGCATGAAAGCGGTGCCCCCGCCGGCCTTTAGCCGTTCCACCCTTCTCCCGGCAATGCTCCGGCCATCGCCGGACATGTCCAGCAACCCGGTGCCGAACTCCCCGACGGGGCGATCGTTAAACGGCACGATGGCGAGCCGGTCGCCGTCGCCGAGCTTCCTGATGACGAACTTCATGGCCGCCTTGAGCAGGTCGAGCCTCGACGACGTCGCCGGCGGCGCCCCCGGGGCTCTCTCTCTCATGCTGCCGCTGACATCGAGCACCGCGACGAGGTCGATCGGATCCGTCTCCGACTCCGGCGCCGCCTCGACGCGCAGCAGCACCTGGAAGTCCTTGCTGGTTTGCCGCCGCGGGATCTTGGGATACACCGGCGTAGTGCTCACCTTCACCTTCGTCTCCGCAGAGACTGTGCCCTGGATACACTGCACACGCGATACCAAATTACCAACACTTAACAATGGCGAGCTAAGCTAGCTTTCTTCCACAGTGCAGATGAACTACGTACCTCTGCGAGTAGGAGCGTGGAGAGGAGCAACAACGGCACGGGCATCACCTCCCGGAGCGCCATTTCCGGCCGCCGATGATCGGAGTAGGAGCTAGGGTTACCACTTATGAACTTATCGATTCTTGTGTTCGATCCAAGCACAAGGTTAAGTTACGTTCTTGAGTTCACGCACGCGCGCATATATATTGCTAGGCTGATCGGTGGATTTTAATTAATCAATTGGAGCTATATATAGCTTAGTTGGCGCCTAATTAAATCGTGCTACTCTACATTGACTCCCTGCAAGTCGAATGGGGGTGCTAGTGATCGATGCTGGATCACTAGCTACCTCCTATATAGGCGCACACATATATATGCGTATGGGCTTGATGCATGGATCCATGCATGACGTGGCTTCCATGTTAAAAGATTCACCGTGATAAGCTCTAATTACTCCCTACGTTCTTATACACATATGCTCCCTCCAGTTTTATAATACTTTATATTTTAGATTTGTTCTAAGTTTGGATTGTGTACATAGAAAACCATATACATAAATTTGTCTTGAAAAATACTTTCACAATATTATATGTTCACGGATTTTGTAAATAAATTTTATTAGTAATTGATGGTCAAAGTTATATTTCAAAAACCATGTCAATATCCAAAATGATAGGTATTATGAAACTGTAGGGAGTATATGTGTAAGAGCCGAGGTAACACCCACAACTCTTGGTACGAGAGTAAAAGGCCCGCTCAAGATTGAATGCTTCCCGAAACAATACGGTAATATTGGATTTATTTTATTTTGCTTTTTTTTTAAAAAAACATATAGTCGACGGCCCTAGCCCTCGATACAAACATTTGGTTGTTTGTACCTTTTAAATACAAATAAGTGCTGACGATTTCCTGCATGGCCATGGATTCCAGTACTGTTGACAATACTGCCATTGACATTAACTAGCATGGGGAGCGTGCCCACGGCGCGTCTGTATATGATCTTTTGCACATGAGAAAATAAAAATGTATCACAAAACAGCTGAATAAAATATTATATTTTTTAATTTTTTTGTTATTTCTTATTTTATTTTTTGAAATTTTTATGTTTAATTTTTTTATAAGTCGTTATCATGATAGTACGGCTCATTTTATAAAGCTTTGCTTTTTCAGGATTTTTTAGTTGGCCACAAAAGTTAGAATAAAAGAAAGGAATAAATTATTTATTAATTCAACTATTAGTAAATCCTATTTTTTTTGAAAAATGGCTTAGATGAATAAAAATCTATGATCCAATTCTTTTTTTAGTGGGCTGGAAGGTTGAAATAAAAATCTAGAAAAAATGTGGCCATACAATTTTTATTGCATTTTGGGAAGTTTTAAATTGTTTGAAATTTTTTTGTTTGTTGGGAAAATTAGAATGAAAGAAAAGAATAAGTTCATCATTATTTTTTATATCATTTTTAAAAATTCTAAAAATACTAAGCCTTTTTAGAGACCCCTATCATGAAATTATGATACAATCCATTTTTTTAAGCAGCTTGGAAGGTGGGAATAAAATTTTACATTCAATTCCTATTTTTTTAGTGGGCTGGAAGCTGTAATAAAAATCTACAAAAAAAATTGAGCAAGCTAAGAATCGAACACGCGACCAACCGTTGCATGGAAAGGTAATTAACCGTGTGAGCTACGCGCTGTTTGTTTTTGAATCACAATTGTTAGCTAAAAAAGGAAGATAAAAGAGGAAGGCTGGGAGTGAAAAAAGGCAGTAAAATAGGGAGGGTATCCGGAGTTGAACCGGGACCTGCGAGGTGAAAACCACCGCCAAAGACCTGCAGGCCGAACGGCCCACGCTGTTGCGTTTTTCACAAGAATTTTTTTTATATGTAAGCTTTAAATGGATGGATTCGGCCGACGTGATCGAACGGACGTGTTTTTTCGGATGACGTGGACGCACAAGAGCAGCAGGTTAGTGGCTTTGTGAGATAGAATAGATAGATAGATGTTTATATTGACGGATCGAGTACGTACTACGTAGTGTCGTGGTGGATCAATATCGACGATTGGCGTCGACACTAACTTAAGTTGTTGGCTTTTGGCTATCGACAAATATATGATTTCTTGTAGTTGATTCATCTTTTACCGAGGCAATCGATTCGATAATTAAACACTTGAAGTCTGGAGATAGATAGACTGTTCTAAAAATATCGCTACTGCGGATTCACACGTACATATTTTAAATAGTTCGACCGTATATGTTACTTGTGTGTGATTGTGCCATTGTGTGATGGTAAGAACAGTCCGTGACACAGCGATTTTTCTTAATTTATTCAAACATATGTAAATTCTTTCTCAATTAATACAATATCTCAATATTTTGGATATTAACATGGTCTTCAAAACACAACTTAGACCACTAGTTACTATTACAAGTTAAATCTACTAAAATTATAATATTTACGATATAGTTTTTGAGACAAATTTGTTTGTATGCTTTTCAAGCGTTCAATATAAATAGTTTCATAAATTTCACAAACAAAATTGTAAGACTTTCATCTCTATATATCTCAAACATCATGTTTATGTGATATGGATAGAGGTGGTCAAACAGGCCGGGCCAACAAGGCCGTACTGTGCCGGCCCACACTGTTCACCGAACCGAGCCGGCTCGGTTCTCTGAACCGAACCGAACTTGGGCCAAGGCCTCGGCTCGTCGGGCTGGCCCGGTTCTGTTCGTATAGTGACGGGCCGGCCCGGTTCGGTTCGTCACTGTAGCATATTTATTTAATTAAATATATTTATTTTTATATATATTTCTAATGATATATAGTGTATTTATGCAATTTATAGTGTATATTTGTGAAATATAGTGTTTTTTTAATTTTTTTAGATATTTTTAATTAAAATAAATCAAACCATATAAAACCGGACCGGCCCATTTCAGTTCAGGCTCGGTTCGCACATTAATCGAACCAAACAGGTCCAAACCGGGTCGGCCCGTTGGCCACCTCACTACAGGAATCCAGATTTTTTACGTGGGCCAAAACTATTTACGACGGCTTCGGAAAAGCCCATGTAAATAAAGACTTATTTACGTCGGCCTCCGAAAGCCCACGTAAATAAAGACTTATTTACGTCGGCTTCAAAAGCCCACGTAAATAAAGACTTATTTACATCGGCCACGGCCCACGTAAATACAGCCGCGACCAGCCAATGCTGACGTGGCATATATTTACGTCTGACGTGGCTCACGTAAATAAGTGCCACATCAGCATTCCCCGGCCGGTGGAGACCGACAAAAACATATTGACGTCGGCCTTAAGGCCGACGTAAATACAAGTTATTTACGTCGGCCCCGATGTAAATACTTGTATTAACGTCAATGTAATTACGTGAGCTTATTTACGTCGGTATGCCCACGTAAATAGCTATTTACGTCAGCTTTCAGCCTATTTACGACAGCTTCTGGCCCACGTTAATAATCTGGATTCTTGTAGTGCCTCTGGATATGGAGGGTAGTAAAATATGGGAAACACTATGTAGAGCATCCGACGGCTCGAGCACACGTGTTTCTCCGATGGATCACGGAGTCGTAGCTTGTGCATGTCTAATGGATCCTCATGTGCATCCATCGACAACGTTTTCGCGCCTCGTTTTAATTTATGTGAATAGTATAAAGTTTCGTCAGTAGATTTTTTGAATTCACGGTTATTTTTAAGGTTTATAGCGTTCGACGGGAACAATCCCATTGCAACGACCCATCCGATCGACAGGTTTGCCTCAAACTAATTAATCAATTAATTATGATCCCACAGATGATTTTTGTCTTCCTTTGAATCATACTCTGTCTGTCATGCACTGCCACACGGGGAGTCATCACTTCATGGTCCATCATTTTCTATATACTATACAGTACTTCACTGTACACATTCATTTTTTTTTTAATTAGATCCTTGGGCATGTTGTATTAACGTACGTCCATATAAAAACACGCACGCTGTGCATGCATTAGCTTTTAGGTACACCAAATATGCACCTGACGTACGCATTTTAACGTCGAGACATCCATCTATATCTATATATGGAATAATTAATGTAATGCCGTCTTAGATATAATAGATTGGTGCGTGATACAGCCTTCAAGATCGTGTGTGTGTGTGTGTGTGTATACGTGGCCACTTGTAACTAGAGATCGACGATGAACGACACCGATAATGTTTTTTAGATAGAACTTTTAATTATCTAACGTACGTATTTCAAACGTCGAGACATCCATCTATGGAATAATATAATGCCGCCACAGACATCCTTCAAGGAGTACGTGGCCGTCCGTAGCTAGAGGTCGCGACGATAAATGACACCGGTAATGTTTTTCTAGAACGTTTAATTATCTCGCTTATGCCAAGAGTCTCTCAATAACTACTCTAGTTTCTTGATTATTTTGGAATTCGGTAAACTTTCACTACCACGACACCTATACATATATAAATGCTGGTTTGAAACTGACTTCGCCGACGGTTTTTAAACTAGTAGGGCGTAGTTATCACCACTATTAGTTTAAATTTTGCGGTGATAATTCTTATCATTGCTGGTTCGAATCACGGACCGACATGGATGAGGATTTTTGAAACCACAAATATAGGCCTAAAACTTGGCATAAAAGTTAGAAATAGTTGGTTCAGAATTGGCTTCACCTTCAGTTTTTTGATCCAGCAGTGCGTAAGCGGCCGTGATACCGGTTAAAACAACTAGCATAAAGTCCTTATCACCGTCGGTTTGAATCACGAACCGGCACTGATGATGTTTTTGTAAACCACAAATTTAGACCTAAAATATATATTTCTACACCTATGATCTCCTGCCATCTACGACCTTTTATACAAACTTAGCACACAATTTTATAAGAAAGAAAAATCTATTTTACATACCTGAACTATCAACAAAGTCCACTTAACCCTCCAAACTATAAAATGGTTTATTTCACATACCTCAACTATCAAAACCAAAACAAACATCAACGTATGGTGGTTTTTAAAGTGGTCTTTCTATTTTCTAATTGAAATAAAACCATTTTACTACCTCAAATTATTAATAAAATTCAAAATAAGTCCAATGAACCTCCTAGACATCAAATAAAATCATAAACAAATGGATATTTTTTAATAACTTTTTTATCTTAAGATTCATTCATATTTTTAAAAAATAATTCAAAAGTGGATCGAATTGTGGTATCCTTTTTATCGTTGCTTAAAAAAAATAATTTAGAGAGCTCTAATTTTCATATACATTTTGCTCCTACCCTACTCTACAATAAAACGTTATGAATTTTTGAAAAGAAGCTGCAATCTATTATCGCTACCGGTTCTTGTTAACAATCATTTGGGAATCTAAATTATTTCAAATGAAAGGTTTTAGCGATTATAAATTTGTAAATCTCATTGAGAGCTACAGTTTTAAAAAGTTATGATTTTTTCAAATAAATTGCAATCTATTATTACAATCGGTTCATATTATGAATCAACAGTGATATTACCGGTTTATGTTACGAATTGGCGGTGGTTGATCTTACGAACCGGCCGTAGTGATACACTGTTTTTTCTAAGTGGACCAGTAACAATGAGCGGTGGGGAAGGGTTTCTGTAGTAGTGTTTGTTGCTGCAGCTCATCGGAGGGCATTTCACACGTGTCCTTGGCATGTTCCATGTCATAGTCTCTCGTAATAATATAAGAGCATGGATAGCAGTGCCGCTGTCATGCAGCCTGCATCAGAGCATGAGCAGAAGGGCACACACGCACAGCGGCGGGAAATTCAAATGCGCTGATTACCAACCGCACGTGCGCGCTGTTGGAAATATTAGGAATTTCCTCAATATTTTAATCCACAAAATTAGGTAAATCATAATTAGACAGTTGCCAGTTTCCAGTTCAAGACCAAAGGTACTAGATATAAAAATATCTATCTCATACGCAAGGGCTAATGAACAGGAAAACAAAAAGGCAAAGGCACGGTATAAATAAATATACCCTTGAGCCGGAGCCGCAGCCACTACAGGCGCAGGCACAGGCGCTGGCGGAGGAATGACTTGCACATTCTCAGCCGCCATGACGGTTGATGTAGTCGATCACAAGTTGGTGCAGAGATGCCTTTGATGCAGTGGAGAGGTCGGTGCAGTCGAACGTCGATGCTGTGTAGATGAAGCTGAACCAGCAGGGAAACTTGAGCAGTCGCGTGGTCGCTCCCCAAAAACCTTATCGGCCTTCTATCCCGAGCAGGATCTCGAGAAGGACGAGGCTCCGGAGGCCTGCTCCCTCCGCTCCTTGTGCGCGCAAGGAAACAGAGGCGGGAATGCAAAACGGCAGCGCTACAGATGGAAGAATGGAATGTGCGGGAGAGAGAGCTCTTGAGAGCGAGAGTGAAAAAATAGTGTAGACAAACTAAAAACACGGTCGCAAAAAAAAATGTAGACTAACTCAACTGAAAAACGCTTTTGCTAATTATCACACAACTGTTTTTAGAGAAATCTCAATCAATTTTTTCACGTATTTAAATAGTTTTATTGGATCTTTGTATATCTTAGCTATACAGCGTAGAAAATCGACCGCAGTACCTTGGCTGCCTCCTCCAAGGCCGGCATGAAAGCGGTGCCCCCGCCGGCCTTGAGCCGTTCCACCCTTCTCCCGGCAATGCTCCGGCCATCGCCGGACATGTCCAGCAACCCGGTGCCGAGCTCCCCGACGGGGCGATCGTTAAACGGCACGATGGCGAGCCGGTCGCCGTCGCCGAGCTTCCTGATGACGAACTTCATGGCCGCCTTGAGCAGGTCGAGCCTCGACGACGTCGCCGGCGGCGCCCCCGGGGCTCTGTCTCTCATGCTGCCGCTGACATCGAGAACCGCGACGAGGTCGATCGGATCCGTCTCCGACTCCGGCGCCGCCTCGACGCGCAGCAGCACCTGGAAGTCCTTGCTGTCTTGCCGCCGCGGGATCTTGGGATACACCGGCGTAGTGCTCACCTTCACCGTCGTCTCCGCAGCGATTGTGCCCTGAATACACTGCACACGCAATACCAAATTACCAACACAGCAACACTTAACAATGGCGAGCTAAGCTAGCTTTCTTCCACAGTGCAGATGAACTACGTACCTCTGCGAGTAGGAGCGTGGAGAGGAGCAACAACGGCACGGGCATCACCTCCCGGAGCGCCATTTCCGGCCGCCGATGATCGGAGGAGCTAGGCCGGGTTACCACTTACCGATTCTTGTGTTCGATCCAAGCACAAGGTTAAGTTACGTTCTTGAGTTCACGCACGCGCGCATATATATTGCTAGGCTGATCGGTGGATTTTAATTAATCAATTGGAGCTATATATAGCTTAGTTGACGCCTAATTAAATCGTGCTACTCTACATTGACTCTCCCTGCAAGTTGAGTGGGGGTGCAAGTGAAGTCATTCTTATTGAGCTGGATTGATCGATGCTGGATCACTAGCTACCTCCTGTATATGCGTATGGGCTAGTGCTGGAGAATGGGTCGGACCAGGTGGGCTGGCACGGGCACGGCCCAATTTTTCAAGCCTGCGGCCCGGCCCGACACGATTTTTGATGGGCCAGGACGGCACGGCCTGAAATGGCGTGCCGGGCAGGGCCTGGAAACTAGGCACGGCATGCCACCCGGCCCGGCCCGACTGTACTGGCCGTGCTTGGGCCGGCCCGGCCCGAATAGAGGCAGGGGTCAGTTTTTTATATTTTACGTGGTCTTCCATTGCTCAGATCAATTTATGTTCAATATGAAAGTTGTAGATAATGTCGAGACGCATCTTTTTCATGTAGACAAGTTTTTAATTTGAGCAATGTATGAATTTATAAAAAATATTTTTGTCGCTGCCTGCTTTCGGGCCGACGGCACCGTCCTCGGTAATTCGCAATTTTCGAGGTCTTATGCTGCTCGGATGAATTTGGGTTGAACACAAAAGTTGTAGATAATTTCGAGACGCATCTTTTTTTAATAAACAACGTTTTCATTTGAGCAACGTATGAATTTCTAAAAAATCATTTTGCCTGCTGTTATTTTACTCGTGCCGTGCTCTGGCCGAAGCCGGCCCGGCCGTGCTTTGGGCCGTGCTGGGCCTAGATTTTGGCACTCCATGCCAGCCCAGCATGGCCCGAAGTGCTGACCGGGCCGTGCCGGCCTGTTTTGCACCGGCCCGAGGCACGATGGGCCCGGCCCGGGCCGACACGGCCCAACTCCCAGTACTAGTATGGGCTCGATGCATGGATCCATGACGTGGCTTCCATGTTAAAAGATTCACCGCGATAAGCTCTAATTACTCCCTAAGTTCTTCTACCCATATACTCCCTTCAGTTTTATTATACTTGACGTTTTAGATTTGTCCTAAGTCAAACTTTTAAAGCTTTATCTATAAAAATATTTTAAACTATTTGGATTGTATACATAAAAAACCATATATATAAATTTGTCTTGAAAAATATTTTCACAATATCATATTTTCACGGTTTTTGTAAATAAATTTCACTAGTAATTGATGATCAAAGTTGCATTTTGAAAACCGTGTTAATATCCAAAGTGACAAGTATTATGGAACTGTAGGGAGTATATGTGTATAAGAGCCGAGGTAACCCCCACAACTCTTGGTACAAGAGTAAAAGGCCTGCTCAAGATTGAATGCTTCCCGCAACAATAGGGCAATATTGGGTTTATTTTATTTTGCTTTTCCAAAAAAAAAAAAGCATATAGCCGACGGCCCTAGCCCTCAATATATACAAACATTTGGCTGTTTGTACCTTTTTAATGCAAGTAAGTACCGACGATTTCCTGCATGGCCATGGATGTTAGTACTGTTGACAATACTGTCATTGACATTAATGTTTATGTTGACGGACTAGTACTGTCATGGTGGATCAATATCAACGATTGGCGTCGACACTAACATATGTTGTTGGCTTTTGGCCATCGACAAATATATGATTTCTTGTAGCTGATTCACCTTTTCCCGAGGCAATCGATACGATAATTAAACACTTGAAGTCTGAAGATAGACTAAAAATATCGCTACCGCGGAGTCACACGTACATATTTTTAATAGTTCGACCGTATATGTTACTTGTGTGATTGTGTGATGGTAAGAACAGTCCGTGACACAAAGGTTTTGCTTAATTTGCTGCGCTTCTATATAGCACGTAGCGCTACTCTACCCCCGCGATGGCCATGTCGCCCAAAAAATCTCGGCCGCCCGATCGCGCCATGTGCTTCCGTCTCAGCCGCCCGATTCGGCCCCTCCCAGGGGGCAGCTTTGCAGAAAAGCCCCCGTAGTTATCAAATTTTTTCTCGGATCCCCGTTTATTCGTGGAAGTACCCCTGGCTAGCAGAGCTGCCTCCCTGCCCATTTTTCCCTAGGCCTTCCAGGTTCTCCGTCACTCGTAGTTCGGACCTTTTCGCCTTTGTAGATACACCTGGGGTTGGGGGAAATTACCCGCCTTTGCCACTGGATATAACCCAGGGTTTCATCCCCCGTGCCCTAGCTCGCTCGCACCCCATTGCCCTTCCTCTCCAGACCACCGCGCGGCCGCCGCCTTCTCTCTCTTTCCCTCACCTGCGCCATCTCCCTTCCCCTCGTCGCCGCCCCCGTCTCCCCCTCACCGTCGCCTCCTCTTCTCGTCCCACCGCCACCTTCTACGCACGGACACCCTTGCTCCTGCTTCAGCCGGCGATGCCTCCAAAGTTGCGGGATCCGGCGATGCCGACCTCCGTGCAGGCTGGATCCACCCATGATCGCCGCCTCCCTTTCTCCTCCCGTTGCCACCTCCTTCTACGGCGGACACCCCCCGCCCTACTCCTCCCGCAGCTGCCTCCAGGGCTGCGAGTTTCTTCAAACATATGTAATTTCTTTCTCCATAATAGAAGATCTCAATATTTTGGATATTAATATGGTCTTCAAAACACAACTTAGACCACTAGTTACTATTACAAGTTAAATATAAAATCTACTAAAATTAAATATTTACGATAGAGTTTTGAGACAAATTTGTATGTATTCTTTTCAAGCGTTCAATATAAATAGTTCATAAATTTCACAAACAAAGTTTTAAGGCTTTCATCTCTATATATCTCAAACATCATGTTTATGTGATATGGAGGGTAGTAAATCAGGGATACACTATGTAGCGAGCATCCGACGGCTCGAGCACACATGTGTTTCTTCGATGGATCACGGAGTCATAGCTTGTGCATGTCTAATGGATCCTCACGTGCCTCCAACGACAACGTTTTCGTGCCTTGTTTTAATTTATGTGAACAGTGTAAAGTTTCATCAGCAGATTTTTTTTTTTGAATTTTCACGGTTATTTTTAAGGTTTACAGAGTTCGACGGGAACAATGGAACTCTGTGGGAACAATCCCATTGCAAGTCCCATCCGATCGACAGCAGGTTTGCCTCAAACTAATTAATCTATTAATTATGATCCCACAGATGATTCTTTTTCTTCCTTTGAATCATACTGTCATGTCATGCACTGCCACACGGGGAGTCGTCATCACTTCATAGTTGGCTCTAACAATTAATGCATGCTGTCATTTCTATAAACTATACAGTTCATTGTACACATTCATTTTTTTTAATTAGATCCTTGGGCACGTTGTATTAGCACGTCCATATAAAAACACGCACGCTGTGCATGCATTAGCTTTTAGGTACACCAAATATGCACCTGACGTACGCATTTTAACGTCGAGACATCCATCTATATATGGAATAATTAATGTAATGCCGCCTTAGATATAATAGATTGGTGCGTGTGAGATACAGCCTTCAAGATCGAGTATATATACGTGGCCACTCGTAACTAGAGATCGACGATGAACGACACCGATAATGTTTTTTAGATAGAAATTTTAATTATCTAACGTACGCATTTTAAACGTCGAGACATCCATCTATATATGGAATTAATATAATATAATGCCGCCATAGACATCCTTCAAGAGTACGTGGCCGTCCGTAACTAGAGATCGCGACGATAAACGACACCGGTAATGTTTTTTTAGAACGTTTAATTATCTCGCTTATGCCAAGAGTCTCTCAACAACTACTCTACTTTCTTGATTATTATGGAATTCGGCAAACTTTAACTACTAAGACACCTATATATATCAACGGTGGTTTGAAACTGACTTCGCCAACGGTTTTTAAACTAGTAGGGCGTAGTTATCACTACTATTAGTTTAAATTTTGCGGTGATAATTCTTATCACTCACCACGCGAATCGCTGAAATTCTTGACGGCTTCAAAATAGGCTTAGGAAGGCTTCTAAATCCACCCACGAATAGCCGCTTAGGCATGTCCCGCTGTGGCATCGATAGCGACGAGACAAAATTTCGGCAGCATAATCCAGCTTAATAGCACTTATGTTATGCACTAGGAGAACTGTATGGTTATGCTGCTGAAATTTTGTCTCGTCCCTATCGATGCCACAGCGGGACACGCCTATATAAGCGGCTACTCGTGAGCTGTCCACTGGGACGCCACACATTGGCTGTCCACTGAACAATTCGAGGTCATTTTACACAAAGCGTAATAGAAATGAACGAATCACCGTCCAATTTCTTTACGCGTTGTGTTTTATCCAAACGGGTGACGTACGGCTAGGTTACTAATTGGTTCGATGTAATATAAATTAAATACAATAAATTAAGCAAAACATATGGCAAAGCAAAAATGCATATAGGATCATATGGCAAAGCATTACAATTGCATTACCTATTTTCGCAATTTTATAAATTTTGTAATTTTTTTAATTATCACTACTTGCAAAACTAATTAACTCAATATTATATTAAAATCCATATATAAATTGCACCTAAAATTAAATGGTAAAGCAAAACAATTGCATTATCTATTTTTTATTTTCTAAATTTTATTAATTTTTTAAATTATTACTAATTACAAGACTAATTAAATTTTCGATGGTTTAAAGCCGTCGAGACTACACAACAGTAATTTTAAAAAAAAGGCGCGAAGAAACAACACGTACCTCCGATGACGAAGCGGCGGGCGAC
>SPJY01031878.1:5878633-5916575 GCA_005191435.1 Raddia distichophylla | reverse complement strand
AGTGCAGCACTTCCCCTTCGGTGGTCAACATAGCTTAGTTAATTTTTAAAAAAAATTTAAAAAATTCTTTGGTGCTTCGTAATGGCTAATATTGTTTACGACATGAAAATCTACCATCAAGAAAATTCGTATGCTCAAATTATATTTGCAAACGGAGTTGCATATGTAAGGGGCTATATCGGGCAGAGTATTAGTTAGCGTTCTATATAGTTTTTTGAAATACGGGTCACAGGGATATCATAATTTTCAAATAATGAACCATTGAGTCGGAAAACCATTGTACATAGATCATTGCGTTGGAATGTAACAAAATATTCCACTTTTACAAAATTTAAATACAATTTTTTAGTTTTAAATATATATACATATATTTTACCAAACATTAATTATAAATAAAAATTATTTTAAAAATTAGTATGCAAAAAAATAACATCTTGTGCCATTATATATTTTTGCCAAAATTTGGGACTGCAACATATTTTATTTTTAAATTAAGTTCATTTTTAATTAAATTGCTAAATAAACAACTCTGCAAATTATGAAAAATATTTACAAAACGAAAAAATTCAATGGGCCAGCCCACCAGTGGAGCATGAACTATTCTCGACGGCCAAACACTGGCCGTCTAGATTGATTCACTCTGATGGGCCGGCCCATAATCTATTCACGACGGCTGAGTGTCAGCCGTCGAGATAAAGTCTTCCCGCCTTCGCGAAAAAACGAAAAAAACGAGAGCGCGGGCCTCTACGCCCTTATCTCGATGGCTTTTTTGTGGCCGTCGAGATTACTTACACTTTGTTGACGGCATATATTCGGCCGTCGAGATTAACAAGTCTGTGTCGACGGCTGATATTGGGCCGTCGAGAACGATTTTGGCCGTCGAGATTTCGCGCGATTCCTGTAGTGACTGCCGGTTCGAACCACGGACCGGCATTGATGAGAGTTTTTTAAACCACAAATCTAGACCTAAAACTTGGCACAAAAATTAGAAATAGCTGGTTCGGAACTTCTTCACCTTCAGTTTTTTTTTATCAAGTGCGTAATTAAGCGGCCGTGATACCGGTTTAAAAAACTGGCATAAAGTACTTATCACCGTCAGTTTGAGTCACGAATTGACACTGATGAGATTTTTTGAGAGCTACAATTTTAATAAGTTATGATTTTTTTAAACAAGTTGCAATCTATTATACTATCGGTTCATATCACAAACCAACAGTGATATTACCGATTCGTGTTACGAACCGGCCATAGTGATACACTGTTTTTTCTAAGTGAACAAGTAATAATGAGCGGTGGGGATGGGGTTGGTGTTCTGTAGTAGTGTTTGTTGCTGCAGCTCGTTGGAGGGCATCTTACACGTGTCCTAGTCATGTTCCATGTCATAGTTTCTCGTAATAATAAGAAGAGAAAATTGCACTATTAGTCCCCATACTTGTTCCGTCTATGCACATAAATCCGTAACTTCCGAAACCGCTAATGCTTATGCTTATTGGGTATTTTGGTTTGACATTGCTTCACACCCAAAAAGAAGGCAGGGCCTTCCGGTGGTGGGGTGAGCCCAGCTCACTCACCCTTGACCACGGCCTGTGCCTTCTCGTAGCTTAAGACGATTCCATTGCGGAAAGAAAAGAGGCTCTCCCATTCCCACCTGTGATACGTCTTATTTTCATACCTGGACTTGCGCGCCGCCATCTCCTCTACGCTGCGGAGGCGGCGCCCGCCGTTCTCCTCCAACCCGGCGCGTCGCCTCCTCCACCAACGTGGGTGCCGCCGGCCCGTGCCCCCGTTTTTAAGCCATGGGCGCCGCGCCGCCTCCTCCAAGTGTGGGGTTAGGGTCTGGGCGGCGTCGACGGGGGCTCGTGGCGTCGCCGGCGGGGGAGACGGCTGCGGCTGAAAGGGAGGCGACGCCGGTGGGTGGGGGAGAGGACGTCGGCGGCGGGGGAGACGGTTGAGCCGGCAAGGGAGGCGGCGCCAGCGGGTGGGACAAGCAGTACCGGCGGTGGAGCGAGCGTCGCCGGTGGGGATGCAACGCCGGCGAGCTCAGATGTGGGAGGGGTGTCGGAGAGAGAAATGAGAAAGGTGAGAGAGAAAGAATTTGGTATTAAAAGTAATAAAGATAAATAAAAATAAAAATGCCACGTAGGCTTTGACTTTGACCGCCATGTCACTATACCACCCTTAGAACCATCCAAACCCACGGATTGGATCTGACTGCAACGGATTCGCAAGTTCAGGTATAAAAATAAGCGGTTTCGGAAGTTATGGATTTATGTGCACAGGTGGACAAGTATGGGGACTAATAGTGCATTTATTTTGTTTTTTGTTTATTATAGTTTTGTTTTGCGAAATGGTGCAAATGCTAAAAGTTCCACTAAATTTGTACTATTTTTCCACATTTTCAATTACTGAAAGAAATGTATTAATTTGATGGAACTTTTAGCGCCTGCACAAAGTTCAAAGTGCAGGCGCCTGCTAGTTAGATAGACCCATATATTGCTTACGTAGGCAAACACGCCGCAATGCGCTATACGTGCTATCACACATATATTGCTGCTAGCTAGGAGATAGATCACAAATTGACGATGCTATATATTTTTTACAAATCAAAACCACGGTCCTTTTTCTTACTTTCCACCTGAACCCATTGGAAGCATTTTTTTAATAAATCAATTGATCGAGTCGCCACATGCATATATGCTGCGAGATGCTTTCAATCGTCTTAGATCATCCGATAGCCACACACGCATTCAAAACTTTTGCCACATTGAACACACGATGTAACAACCGAACTCCCTTTTTTTTTGAACCTGTCAGCTATGAGAGATCTGCTATTATTATATATATTATTTTTTTGGGCTGGAATTAGAATTAGGAATATTCAATTTAATTTGAGTATATCTAAACCCGAGATAACCCCATGTTAATTTTAAACTTGAAGGCAAAGACCAATTTGGAACCAAGGGCTAGAAATTCAAACCTCTTAAATTTAAAATAAAAAATTAATCAACCTAAATTGAACTTAACCAAAATTCAAACTAACTTACGTCCTCGTTCCAAACCGATACAAACATTAATTAACTAACTTTCCAATTTAAAATTCAAATTCAAATAACACATCTAAAAGCGTGCATGCGGCATGCCTGGTGGCGCAAAGGGTGAGGCTCAAGGTTGACCGAGGCACACGGCTAGGTCCGAAGGTCTTGAGGTGCCACGGGGCGGTGTGACCTCTACTCCGATGTTCGAGAGTGCACATGCGCGCAATGCCGCAATTGTGATAATATTTTAATAATCCACTAAAGTTATGATAGGATGATATGGTTTGTGACACGAGTAGTCTACAAGTCAAGTGTTCAATCTAAATATATATAGTTGAAAAAATCACAAAGATAAAATTTAAGAATTGGACTTACAAGTATTGCAAACGCCACGTTCTAGTGATAGGGAGAGGGAGTAAACTAAAGCTAGCCATCTGTAATGATCACATATGATTCTTGTCTTTAAACAGTGATTCATTGCCACGTACGTGGGGAGTCACCACAGGTGTGGTACAGAACTATTTTAATAACAGCTGCTGCCATTTTTATATGAGAGCAACTATATATATGTACACAATGGCATACCGTTTCGAATACTACGAACGCTATAGCCCACCATATGCATGCACATTCTATCACGTGATCGAAACGAAACAAAAAGTTCTCCTCATTCCTGCCGTATTCGGTCCAACACATTCCCACCATATGCATGCACGTCCTTCTATGTTCCCGGTGTTATATAGATATCATGTAAGTTTCATATAGGCATCAGATTGGTATCATGAAGTATCATTTAGGCATCATAACGTATCATTCAACAACATGCATGACAGTAAAAATGCTATCAAGGATATGGATTTGATAGCAGCATGCGAAATAGTAAAACATCATGCCTTTGTATCGGATGCATCAACGCGTATTGAGAGGGTGTCTATCACGAGGATCGATCAGGTAGATTATAAGGGGTGTCGGCAATTCTCGTTGTATCAAACCGAGGATCGGAGTATCATCGAATATCAAGTCGAGTATCGAGGGGTATCAAATTAGGGGTATTGTCGTCCGTGATCGGAGAATCGATCGAGGATATCAAGTTGAGTATCGAGGATATGAGGTTGGAGGTATATATCATCAGGTTTCGTGGTATCGCCTTGTATGAGAGGTATTGTATGACTGCTAAACTATATAGCAGACACGTTCCCTAATAGTTGGTATACCGTTTAGTAAATTTCTTGTTTTTATATACTACGGTTGATAGTTCACATTTTTTTAAAATTCATAGTTCACGTTCAATTTTTTAGTTAATTAGATCCTTGAATGATGTGCATATATACAAATACACACGTTGTGCATGCATCACCTTTTAGGTACACCAAACACACACCTCATCTATGCATTTTAACATCGGTCATCCATGGCCATAGGATAATATTATAATTAATGGCCTTAGATCTAATAGATTATACGGCCTTCAGAATACGTGGCGACTAGAGATAGACGATAAACGACACTGATCATGCATGTTGTCAAAGTGAGAACAATTTGTCACGACTTTAAAGCATCTTATGGTGGTGGTCGTGGCGCCGGTGGTGTTAGTGTCAACTTACGATCTTAACCGTTCAACAAAGACCATGCTCAACGCACCGTTGGATCTTAACCCAAACTCACCCGCCGCCACCTTTGGGATTCTGTTGCCCCCGCCTCCCACGAACCTATTCGCTAACCACCCCTCCCAACTCCCACGTCGTCTCCTCCCTCTCTCCCTCCGCCGCCCCTCCCTCTCTCCAGCTGCCCTCGGTGCCCCACCTCCCTCTACCCCCCACTCGCCGTCGTCCCCCTCCCTCTCCCTCACCCAAGCCGCCGCCACGACTCCGCGCCCGCCTCCGTCCTCACCCTGACGGGGCCGCCTCAGTCCGGCACCGACATCCGCCGCACTCGCTCCGCCCCGGCGTCCTCCACCGCGCCCGGGCCGCCATGGTCCCAGCCTCGCGCCACCCCGGCCTCGCACTGCCACAGACCCGGCCTCCCGCCGCCCTGGCTTCGGGCTGCCGCACCCGCTCTGCCACGACTCCGCGCCCGCCTACGTCCTCCCCTGACGTCGCCGCATCAGTTCGGCGCCAACCTCCACCGCTCCCACTCTCTTTCCGCTCCTCGGTCTCCACGCCAGCCGCCGCCGCCGCCACATCAGGCCTCCGCCGAGATGCCCCTGCTCTCCTCTCCGAGGACGACGGCGAGGAGGCCACTCCCACCGAGGGCATCAGCAAGCCTCTCGCATATGTCCTCGCGTAGCTTGGGAAGAAGGTCCCTGATTTCACATGGTTAGCTACTGCATGTGTTCATATTTCTCATTGATTTTGTCAAATTGATGGATTAAAATAGTTATCTAAGAGTTTGTGTTAAATTTTATTTGATGCATATATGTTGATATGAACAGAGCTCACAATATGTCTGCACAAATTTTCGTCTTTTGTTTGTATCAATTGCGGCGGAGCACGGTAAGATTCTTAAATTTTCCGTTCTTCATTTTCGTCTTTGAGAAAAATCTTTTGGTTTCCCCTGCTTTTGTACTTTTATGATATATAGATGCACTACGGTAGGTTTAATGGTGAACTTGTGGGAAAAAAAGACTTGCAGTTGATTGGAAAATGGTAGGTAGCTTGCTTACAAACCAGTGGCTAGGTTTTCTGGTGAACAAGTGACCATCGTCCATCTACAAGTAGGGATGAAACGGATCGTATACGGATCGGAAACCACTCATATTGTATTTGATCCATTTAGTTTCATCGGATACGGATTCGGATACGGATAGTACCGGATACAAATACGGATACGAATAATATCGGATACAAATACGGATCGGACAAGGATACTCTCTCGAATAATACGCGAAAACATATACTAAAGAAATAAGTATATCCAAATACATATAGTTATCTCTTTGTGACTCAACTTTATGGCTCATAGTCATGAAAATGATGGTGTGCAAGTATCATACCCGATAAAGCAAAAAAATGTAAAATCACATGCATCTAGTTGTTATATGTGTTAGTCATTCATCCTATAAAAATATAATAGAGATAGTTTATAGATGGATTTAGCTAATCGGATAATATCCATCGGATATTATCCAAGAAAAGCTCGGATAATATCCATCGGATATTATTTGTATCCGTACCGTATCCGCCTTGTCGGATTCGGATATCCATAAAATTATCCGGCTCAATATTTTTACCTTCTCTTATTTAGCAGCACCAATTATATTAAACTTTCATCTCAGTAGATATGTGTTTCCGATAGATGAAAATTTTGTTTGATCTTATAGTACATGCACCTTTATCTTTTGTTATTTGTCTACCTCATGAAATGTGCACACAAGCTATGCTGTCGATGTTTTTAGTATATGATAATTAATCTGTTTGCACTATATTTTGTTATAGTAGTCTTGCTACCACTCTATACAGGTTTCTATTTAGTCTCTTATTCCAAACCTAATCTATTCTTTTTGTTTCAGCCAGCCAAAATAACTTTATTTCTCTGAATTATCTATTTAGTTTTCTGAATTTTCATGTCACATCTCTTTGCATTTTGAATTAACACCTCATTCTGTAGTTCGGTGAATTTTGAGTGAGTTCTCTGAATAGAATATTTAGATCGGGTGCATAAAGATATCCTTCGTTTGAATGCTTAATGGTGATTATGGATCTTTCATGCCTGTGACACATCTTGCTTGCCTTTTTATTTGTTATAGAGTCTGAAATAAATGCATAGATCGAGATGAATGAAAAAAGGAGAGGGCATGAACATCTAGAATCCTTATCTATACTACCTACATATTGTTGATTGTCAATGAATGTTTGGCCAAAAGCTCCAATATTACTGTTTGTTTAGGTTTGTTGTGACTTAGGAGAGGGATTGGGGAGAGGTAGTGCTGGTTTTTGGTGATTTTACATTAGGACCAATGCTGTACTTTTCTTGGATCTTCCTTAATCATGCACTTATCATGAGATGACAAACTTCTTTTTTGTTCCTTCTTATTTCAGGTGCTCGTCACTATGCTTCCCAGCTTCCTCGCAGCAAGCTGAGAATGCAGTGAGTATCTCTTGTGTTACCACAACTCTCAAGCCTATGTAATTCATGCAACATTGTTTTTCTAGAGATCATTTGGTCGTTTTAATGTTATCGCATGAACATGTTTCCGTATGAAGACTTCAATGCTGATTTCCTTTTTGATCATTATGTTTTGTGCTTTTTTTTATTTAGTCACATGAATACTTATATATATATGGATCTATTGTCTAATCTTTTATCTGTGTTAAGTAGCTTTGAAAATCAGTCAATGACTTTGGTGCAATGTAATCCATTTACTGCTATGAATATTTTAGCTCATTTCCTCCTATTATGGGATCACATCAACTTGTTACAGGTTTTACCAATGCAATTTCTTGGTCTTTGTCAAAATCTGCATGACTCCAACGTTTGATCCCTGCAGATTCTTCTGTTCTTTCAGCTGAAAGCCCACTTGGTCTAGTAGAGTACACCGGCAAGATACATGTGGCAGGCCAGGTTTGAGACATGAACATTTCTTAGGTTATCGCATAGATTTTGTCTGCTTCAAGTGGTTTGAACTATGTAACCCTGTACTGTACCTAGCATACAGGCAAACAATGCCTATATCTTCCTAGGATTCGCCTTTTGTGTGGTGATTTCTCGCGCAATTCATATGCATGTTTTTTTAAAAATTTTAAATTCACAGATGAATATCAACAAGCTTTTTTTAAATCTTTGGAGAAGTCTATTTTTGGTATGTGGTGACAACATATTGCAAATTCATGTATTTCTTCTATTAAAAAGTGGACCGCATTTGTTGAGATTGACGTGTGATGTGTACTGTTCTCCAGCAAGGTTTTGGTTATTTGTTCCAATGATGCAAGTGTACTTATTTTACTCTACAATCAAGTTTGGGATTTTTTTGAGGACTGTCTAGACGTCCATACTCAGATGTTTCGTTATTATTTATGTATTCACTTCTCTTTAAAGGTCCGTGGCAAAGCACGGGCATTGTACTAGTATATATATCAATTAGTCTCTCTAACTATCCCGTTTTCTCTAACTTTGTTGCCGCGGTTCGTCACATGTCCAAGTCGTTTTCATATTCCCTTATCAATGTTTGTCATAATAATAATAATAATGTAAATTCGCAGATAGTTGGAACATAGAAGAACAATATAATATATTGTGGTGTATGGCTCTTATAGGCAAACAAATATAATAGACATACACGCATTGCAAGGGGATCACAATATTATACGTATACTACGGTCTTTTTCTCACTTTCCATCTGTCACTCATGCGAACTTTTTTTGATAGACATACTACGGCATTAATCACGCACTAATCAGATTACCATCTGTCTGCGTGCAGATTAGATCGTGCTAATTAACGTGCTAACCTGTCTGCTAATTAAACAGTACGTTGAGGTCAATTCATCGGCGTGCGTACCTTGTGCATTTCGAGGCGGCTTCCATGACGAACAGGCCCCATCAAAATTAATCTGCTAGGTCTCGGTGAGATTCATCCATATTAAACATCGTTAATATCAAAAGTCCACGCAATAATTTTTTTCCTGTGGATGATTACCGCAATCACCTCGATAGCTTCAACGGTCACTCCTACAACAGCTTCAACGGCGACTTCGACGACGTCCATAAACCCACAACGATGGCTACACTACGTGCGCTATAGCCCGGCAACAATCGAGACAGGTAACCTCCATTCGAAGATACTCGATCCACATATCCTCTGATTCTGGACAAGATCTGTGACCACTCTGCATAAGTGCACGTGCTGCAGCAACATTGAAGTTCTGGTCAAATTTCCCATGCTGCTGCATAGATCCAAAGCCCAGGAACCTTGGGGTGGTAGCGAATGGCTTGTGCCAGAACCTGCATATAATCAATCATAAGTAAATAATTAGGTAACAATGCATTTAGCCGCTCTATCTAATATTAGCCTGCAAAAATTATTTTAATCTGTTGGTGAAGTTAACCATATTGTAAATCTATGTGAAACTGTAAGAAGTTCTGGTCAAATTCCCATGCTGCTGCATAGATCCAAAGCCCAGGAACCTTGGGGTGGTAGCGAATTGCTTGTGCCAGAACCTGCATATAATCAATCATAAGTAAATAACTATGTAACATTGCATTTAGGCGCTCTATCTAATATTAGCCTGCAAATTTTTTTTAAACTGTTGGTGAAGTTAACCATATTGTAAATCTATGTGAAACTGTAAGATTGGTCACGCATAGCAATTCATCCTCGCCGCTGTCATCATTGCCCATGTTAGTAAATCTATAGATGTGTCAAAAGATTCATATGATTTAGGGCAGTTCAGATGAAAATATTAGTGTTAAGTGAAATCATCTACAACTTCATATCAAAAGGCTCATATCTATTATAATATTAAAGTAGAAGAAAACGGAGCCACCACAATGTGCCACATAGGCTAAAAATCCTCCACCATCCGATCTCCTTCCAATACCGTTGATTTCTTTGAGATGAGATAAGCAAAAAAAATATCTCTTAAACAATCCTTATCTCTTAAAGAATCTGATTATTTCAGTCGTTCGATCAACGGTGGGACCAAATTATAACGGCCTAGATCGCTCAAAGAAATTCTCACATAAATCAAGAAAAAAAAGATCTATGCCGCCGATTTTTATAGGGCCGGATTATAACGGCTTAGAGTAAAAGAAAAAATATTAGAAATTCAGATTAAATACTAAAGATGATATAATATGATTATTTTATCCATTCGATCAACGGGGACCAAATTATAACGGCCTATATTAATCAAAGAAATTCTCACATAAATCAAGAAAAAATAAAAGATCTATGCGCCTTAGATTAAAAAAATATTTGAAATTCAGATTAAATACTAAAGTTGATATAATATATTAGAGATAAGTTTTAAATCCGATCTGATATATTAGACATAGATTATAAGTTATAGATAAACTCTATATGCCAAAACAAATCTAGCCGCACAAACGCGCGGGCCACCTCGCTCGTTATACATATACTACCGTCTTTTTTCTCACTTTCCATCTGTCACTCATGCGAACTTTTTTTGATAGGGATCTAAAAACCTCTGTAGTATATAGGTCCTACCACTCGATTTGCATCTAACAACCTCCTATATATATTTCGTGGTGGTGGACTTTTAACCCTCTAAGACCGGTTTCGTAGCCAAACGTGTGTCACGTTGGTGTCACTTGGTGAACTCAGTTTACTGGGAGGTAACTGTATATACAAATCCACTCATCGTATGGGTTCTTGAGAGCCTCCGATCGCCACCTCTTGCGATCGCAAGATCGAGCACATGGTTGATGGCAATGATGACTAGGTAGCCTCCATCGTTGCCAGCACCAAACTGTGTCTCACAGATGACTCTCCTACCAAATTAAGCTAGGTGACAAATATTTATCTAACATTGGCATCTGATACGAACATAGCAGCCGATGGCACGTCTATTTTGGCACCCGGGATGGTGGTGATCACAGGCAGGTCAATTTGGGCACTAGTGTGAGGATTCACAAGGTGTGTGTTGCGATGGTCGTCCACGGCAGTGAGCCAGTCACCCTTGACACCGATTCACCACTTTTCATGTCTACGGACGATGTCAATGATTCTCGTGGGTGGTATTATCTATCTACGTCTCGCAAAACAACAATTTATTTTGCGACGGTGCATTACAGTGATTCAGCCAATGCTTAACCAATCTCGAGTCATATATTCGGCCGTCAACACTATTAATGTCGACATCGGTACCGTCGGCACTATCTATTGTGTAGACGGAGCTGCATGTGACAATGTCCTAGCGTCGGTTGGCATTGCTCAGTGTCATGGCTTTTCGGCTCAGCATCGACGACTTTAATTTTGGGTACCATGTATATACACACACTATCACAAAGTTTCCTCTTTACATAAAATGCCACATAATTAATGACATAGGTGCGTACTTTTGTTTATTAATCTTGGGATAAAAAGCGCGTTCAGCATTTTTAACAGTGTACAGGTAAAACAAGTGACCGAGCGGGAGAAACATATATATATTAGATATAGTAGTCAGCGCCCATTCTTTTATTCGAAGGGAAAATCACATGCACATATATCCTGCATCATGCATATGCATGGCGCGTAATTAAGTACGCACGGCGTCGTCTCGTTCTTCAATAGTCATACGCCCAAACCGGCTGCGGCTTCTGGGGCAGCTTCCCGCCACCGCCAGTAGCAGTAGCAGTAGCAGTAGGGCATTGCGCCAGCTCGCTCTTGTCCAGGACGGCCTGCACGTACGACCACATTAATCACGCACTAATCAGATTACCATCTGTCTGCGTGCAGATTAGATCGTGCTAATTAACGTGCTAACCTGTCTGCTAATTAAACAGTACGTTGAGGTCAATTCATCGGCGTGCGTACCTTGTGCATTTCGAGGCGGCTTCCATGACGAACAGGCCCATCAAAATTAATCTGCTAGGTCTCGGTGACATTCATCCATATTAAACATCGTTAATATCAAAAGTCCACACAATAATTTTTTTCCTGTGGATGATCACCGCGATCACCTCGACAGCTTCAACGGTCACTCCTACAGCTTCAACGGCGACTTCGACGACGTGCATAAACCCACAACGACGGCTACAATACGTGCGCTCCAGCCCGGCAACAATCGAGACAGGTAAGCTCCATTCTAAGATACTCGATCCACATATCCTCTGATTCTGAACAAGATCTGCGACCACTCTGCATAAGTGCACGTGCTGCAGCAACATTGAAGTTCTGGTCAAATTCCCATGCTGCTGCATAGATCCAGAGCCCAGGAACCTTGGGGTGTGTAGCGAATAGCTTGTGCCAGAACGTGCATATAATCAATCATAAGTAAATAATTAGGTAACAATGCATTTAGCCGCTCTATCTAATATTAGCCTGCAAATTTTTTTTAATCTGTTGGTGAAGTTAACCATATCGTAAATCTATGTGAAACTGTAAGAAGTTCTAATCAAATTCCCATGCTGCTGCATAGATCCAAAGCCCAGGAACCTTGGGGTGGTAGCGAATTGCTTGTGCCAGAACCTGCATATAATGAATCATAAGTAAATAATTATGTAACATTGCATTTAGGTGCTCTATCTAATATTAGCCTGCAAATTTTTTTTAAATCTGTTGGTGCAGTTAACCATATTGTAAATCTATGTGAAACTGTAAGATTGGTCACGCATAGCAATATCATCCTCGCCGCTGTCATCACTGCCCATGTTAGTAAATCTATACACTTTCTATGAATAACAAATATTTGTGTCAAAAGATTCATATGATTTAGGGCAGTTCAGACGAAAATATTAGTGTTAAGTGAAATCATCTACTACTTCATATCAAAAGTCTCATATCTATTATAATATTAAAGTAGAAGAAAACGGAGCCACCACAATGTGCCACATAGGCTAAAAATCCTCCACCATCCGATCTCCTTCCAATACCGTTGATTTCTTTGAGATGAGATAAGCAAAAAAAATATCTCTTAAACAATCCTTATCTCTTAAAGAATCCGATTATTTCAGTCGTTCGATCAACGGTGGGACCAAATTATAACGGCCTAGATCGATCAAAGAAATTCTCACATAAATCAAGAAAAAAAAGATCTATGCCGCCGATTTTTATAGGGCCGGATTATAACGGCTTAGAGTAAAAGAAAAAATATTAGAAATTCAGATTAAATACTAAAGATGATATAATATGATTATTTTATCCATTCGATCAACGGGGACCAAATTATAACGGCCTATATTAATCAAAGAAATTCTCACATAAATCAAGAAAAAATAAAAGATCTATGCGCCTTAGATTAAAAAAATATTTGAAATTCAGATTAAATACTAAAGTTGATATAATATATTAGAGATAAGTTTTAAATCCGATCTGATATATTAGACATAGATTATAAGTTATAGATAAACTCTATATGCCAAAACAAATCTAGCCGCACAAACGCGCGGGCCACCTCGCTCGTTATACATATACTACCGTCTTTTTTCTCACTTTCCATCTGTCACTCATGCGAACTTTTTTTGATAGGGATCTAAAAACCTCTGTAGTATATAGGTCCTACCACTCGATTTGCATCTAACAACCTCCTATATATATTTCGTGGTGGTGGACTTTTAACCCTCTAAGACCGGTTTCGTAGCCAAACGTGTGTCACGTTGGTGTCACTTGGTGAACTCAGTTTACCGGGAGGTAACTGTATATACAAATCCACTCATCGTATGGGTTCTTGAGAGCCTCCGATCGCCAACTCTTGCGATCGCAAGATCGAGAACATGGTTGATGGCAATGATGACTAGGTAGCCTCCATCGTTGCCAGCACCAAACTGTGTCTCGCAGATGACTCTCCTACCAAATTAAGCTAGGTGACAAATATTTATCTAACATTGGCATCTGATACGAACATAGCAGCCGATGGCGCGTCTATTTTGGCACCCTGGATGGTGGTGATCACAGGCAGGTCAATTTGGGCACTAGTGTGAGGATTCACAAGGTGTGTGTTGCGATGGTCGTCCACGGCAGTGAGCCAGTCACCCTTGACACCGATTCACCACTTTTCATGTCTACGGACGATGTCAATGATTCTCGTGGGTGGTATTATTCTACGGCTCGCAAAACAGCAATTTATTTTGCGACGGTGCATTACAGTGATTCAGCCAATGCTTAACCAATCTCGAGTCATATATTCGGCCGTCAACACTATTAATGTCGACATCGGTACCGTCGACACTATCTATTGTGTAAACGGAGCTGCATGTGACAATGTCCTAGCGTCGGTTGGCATTGTTCAGTGTCATGGCTTTTTGGCTCAGCATCGACGTCGGTTGGCATTGTTCAGTGTCATGGTTTTTTGGCTCAGCATCGACGACTTTAATTTTGGGTACCATGTATATACACACACTATCACAAAGTTTCCTCTTTACATAAAATGCCACATAATTAAATAATGACATAGGTGCGTACATTTATTTATTAATCGCGTTCAGCAATTTTAACACACAGGTAAAAGTCAGTCCATTCTTTTATTCGAAGGGAAAATCACATGCATATATATCCTGCATCATGCATAATCATACAAAACCGGCTGCGGCTTCTGGGGCAGCTTCCCGCCACCGCCAGTAGCAGTAGCAGTAGCAGTAGCAGTAGGGCATTGCGCAACCTCGCTCTTGTCCAGGACGGCCTGCACGTACATACGACGGCATTACTCACTAATCCAGATTACCATCGATATTAGATAATTAAGTCATTCATAACTTCATATGTATGTGTAGCACGTGATAATTATTACTTAACGTGCTAATCTGTCTGCTAAACAGTTGAGATCAATTCATATTTCATCGGCGTGCGTACGTACCTTGTGCATATCGAGCATCGCTCTGTTGATGGCGTCGACTAGGACTCTGGCCTCTTGCTGGTAGTCGGCGTTGAGGAGGTAGGCGTTGCTGTTGCCTTCCATCTCCTGGAAGATGTGAGCCAGCGGCTGCACGCAGTGGCCGGTGCAGTCGCAGCGATCACTGCTGCAGGACCTGAGGCTCGCCGGCGACATCACCAGCTGCAGCGTGATCTTCATCTCCAGCGTCACGAACACGGCCACGGTTTTCTCCGGCGAGCCCATGCTCGTCGGCCGCTGCGTCAGGTAGCTGGACAGCCACGAGTAGATGTAGGCCACCGGCACCCCCGGCCCCGACGACGGCGAAGTCGACGGCGGCGGCCGCAGGATTGCTACCATCTCCATGATCTCGCCGTGGAGGCCTCCGAGGTCGAAGCCACTCCAGAACTGGTACTCCTGCACCAGCGACTCCCACAGGTCGTGCAGCCCACTCGCGGTGATGGGAACACTCGCCACGAACTCCTTCATCTTGAGCAGCACCTTGAAGAGGACGATGTGGTGCACGACCGTGGTCGAGGGAACTCTCGCCGGCGGCGCAGCGGCGGCGCCGACGAGCCGGGGCCTCAGGATGGCCACCTCGGCTTTGGCCGGGCGAGCGTCGTCCTCGCTGTGCGAGCCCATGCTCGTCGGCCGCTGCGTCAGGTAGCTGGACAGCCACGAGTAGATGTAGGCCACCGGCATCCCCGGCCCCGATGGCGGCGGCCGCAGGATTGCTACCATCTCCATGATCTCGCCGTGGAGGCCTCCGAGGTCGAAGCCACTCCAGAACTGGTACTCCTGCACCAGCGACTCCCACAGGTCGCGCAGCCCACTCGCGGTGATGGGGATGGGAACACTCGTTGCGTTCGCCACGAACTCCTCCATCTTGAGCAGCACCTTGAAGCGGACGATGTGGTGCACGACCATGGGAGAGGGAACTCTCGCCGGCGGCGCAGCGGCGGCGCCGACGAGCCCGGGCCTCAGGATGGCCAGCTCGGCTTTGGCCGGGCGAGCGTCGTCCTCGCCGTACCGGCAAGTGACGGTGAGCAGCTGCTGCCGGTCACAGCTGCCGACGTCGGCGTCGGATGATACTGCGGGCACCTCGAGGTGGACGACCAGGGTCTTCACCTCGCCGGCGTAGAGGGGGCCAATAAAGACCTCGCCGGTGGCGATGCTGCTCTTGTAGCCGCTGGAGTCGATCGCGGTGACCTTGCTGATCCCCCCTGCGGTTTCGAGCTTGACGGTGGCCTCGGCGGCGACGATGGTGGTGAGCCCGCCCAGGCACAGGGCGATGGCGCCGGCGAGCTGGTTGCCCGTGTCGATGCCGCCGGCGACGAAGGAGTAGGTGCCGCGTGTTCTGTTGGCGATGGAGTAGAGCGTGGTGGGGTAGTGCTCGGCGCCGACGCCGAACGTGTGGATAGGGTACTTGTCGCTGACGTCGGACACGGGGGAAACCTCTGGCCTGTCCCTCACCAAGATGATGAAGCCTGCGCGCTTCCCGCCACCGCCGCCGGGTTGCCCCTCCTCCAGGATCTGTAAATAATAACCAAGGTGTACATGGTGCAGTTATATCGATCTTGCTAGCTGCTTCCTTGGACAAATAATTAAAGGAGCTGCGAGGCAACGAATCACCGCGTTGCAACGGATTAGCGGTTTCAGTTGGTTTCAGCTAGTTTCGTGTAGTTTCATATGATGATTTTATGTCAGTGTAACATCTCTTAGGATATATAGTCGGAGTTTCAGATACCCCGTGACCATTGGATCTACATCAAGATCTGTGCTTAGACCAAGCCGGCCTTCACACCATTTTTTTGTAAAAAAAAAAACTTTCAACTTTTGGATTTCAAGTCCTCCCTCCCGTCCCCTTGTCCCATCCAACGCGCCGCCGTCTATGACCACCGCATATATTTCAGTTAGTTTCATGTAGTTTTATAGAATGTATCATGTAGATTCATGTTGTACTTTAAAGATCGATCGTGGTAGAATAAAAAAACTGATGTTGTAAATGTGTAATTGTATGCTGCTGCACGCACGCACCTGGGCGGCCTTCTTCAAGCCTGACGTAAGATCGCCGGCGCCGGCTAGGGCCTCCACCTCGCCTACCATCCTTTCGGCGTCCTTCCGGCCATCCAGCGACATCAGCGAAAGGCCACTGCTGGGCCCGTCGAACCGCGGCCCCAGGACGGCGAGGCAGTCGCCGTCGTGAAGAAGGTGCGTGGCGATGAGCTTGGCGGCGCTCGTCACCATGCCCAACGCTGAGGGCCCGCCGACGTCGAGGACGACGACGAGGTCGACGGGGACGCGCCTCGTCTCCGCCGCCGGCGCTTCGACGCGCACCAACACCTGGAAGTCCTTGCTCTCCTGCCCCCGTGGGATCGCGGAGAAGATGGGCGTCACGCTCAAGCCGACCTCCGCAGAAGTAGCAGAACTAGCTGTGACCTGATCAGTTAACGCATGTACGCGATATGATCAGCTAGGGTTAAAATCGTGCCCTAAACTAACTAATATATGTTTGCTTAGACAATAAAAATATATTAGCAGCTAACCATTGCAAGCACAAGGAGTACAAGCATCACCCGGAGAGCCATGTCCGGGCCAATCAACGAACGTAGTACCGTAGTATCGAAGCAGTACAGAAGCTCTTGGTCGGGTATATATAGGCCCGGTTATTTTTTTCAAATGGCGATCGAGACCCTTGCTAGCTTAATTAGGTAACCATGCAATTGTTAACGAGCATGTTGCCCCGCACATCTACGTATCTTGATTTTCTATAAGTAAGATATATACATTTATGGAATATTAAGCTCCAATATACCTATTGTTTAATCTGAAGAGTAATTCCTCTCGCCCTACTCTTTCTGATCTTCCTACCCCTCCTTGAGCACAAGTGTAATGGCCTCGTTGTTGGTCACTTCTTCCTCGGCGCGCACTTGCATATATAGAGAGTTCCGCCTGCACAATGATGGTGACTGTGCTGTTGTTCTTCATGATGAAGCAGGGGGAAGTCACTAAAAGAGGAAGAGAATGACATTGTGGGTGAGAAGAACCGATAGCAATATAGCCAAAGATTTTGTTGTTATATAACACTGGGGAGATGCCCCGATGAGGGATTTCACACGACAATTTGAGTGCATCAGCTCTACAACTTTCGATCCCAATCGGTCATGTTGAACCACGGCAAGGCTCTGCAACCATACAACTTCCAATTTTGCAACTTATGTTTATTTTCGATTATAGAAAATCAATCTGACTTCAACATCATAGGATGCTAAATCACTCATACCAAATAGTAGCTAAACAGAATGCTACATGCATGGTACACAAAATATACTCTAACAAGAGAAAATGCCATCACAAGTAACGTTGGCGGTTCCGTTACCGAACTGCTAGTGATAGGGTATTCTATCACTAGTGAGTCGTTTACAAACACACCTGTGATACTGTAACAAGCGGTTCTTTTTTTTTTTTAATCAAAGGGCAGGAGAGCTGCCATCTATTGATCAAAGTGAGGAGAGTTACAGGTTGGGGGATTGGACCCTCCCCCCAAGGGCACAAAAATAATGTTTGATTGATTACATGATTGCAAAATTGGCTCCGGCGGCTATCCAGAGCCGTAGTTCATCGACGAGATGCTGGAGGAAGATGACTCGGGGCCGCTCGATTCGGCGGAACAGCCGGTTGTTACGTTCAAGCCGTAGGTGCCAGATGGTACCAGAGATTATTGATAAAGTACCAGGCGTAGCCCTCCCTTTGAGTATATCCTCGTTCCACCAGTCTAGGACATTGGATTGATGTCTCCAGAACGACGGGGTGATGGTTGGGGAGTTTGTCAAGAGAGCCAGACGTTCCCAAATGAAGGCGCTGTAATCGCATTGGAGGAAAAGGTGTTCGGGTGTCTCCAGATTCCTCAGGCACAGCTGGCAGAAGTAAGCATTTGGTAGGCGCCTACGTTGTAGAGCGTCGAACGTCGAGACGCGTTGAAGGAGCAGGAGCCAAAGGAAGAACCTGCATTTTGACGGAGCCCAGTGTTTCCAAGCATGTTGGATTGCCGGCTTGGGGCAGCGGCCGATGAATTGTAACCGGTAGGCAGATCTGACAGAGAAGGACCCGTCCTTGGAGAAGCGCCAGGACCATTGATCAGCCACGCCCGCACAGAGTGTGCTTTCAGACAACCGTACTAGTAGGGAGATGAGTTTCGGTATCATCTGGGCGGTGATCCTTTGACCGAGGTCGAGCAGCCAGTTATTGTTTGTTAGGGCATCGCTGACTGACCTGTTGTGCCGTGAAGAGGCAGAGAAGAGTTGTGGAGCCAAGACCTTCGGGGGGAGGCCAGAAAGCCAGGGGTCCTCCCAGAAGGAGACCGAATTGCCGTCTCCCACAGTTACAGTAGAGCCTTTACAGAATAGGTCAGAGTCTTGAGACGGGTTGGAGGCCAGAAGATTGGACCAAGGGGCCGTCGTGGAGACTTTGCTAAGCCAAAGCCAGCGAAGACGAAGGGCTCTAGCGAAGGAGTTGAGTTCGATGACGCCAAGGCCTCCGAGGTGAGTTGAGGCGCTGATGGTAGTCCAATTGACCCGGCTTTTGTCGTGACCCCAGAACTTGTAATGGGAATCCAGCATCACGAGCCGATACTAATCCCAGTTTAGTATCTCGTGATGGACAACACGGTGGAATCATCACAGTATATTTAATTAAAGTGAAATAAGAGTAAACCATAGTATTTTATTACAAAAGCGAACTGGCATACCAGTTGATAGTCCAATACAGGATTTAACATTAAGCAGAAAACATCAGAGTAGTCCAATTAAATAACTATGATAAATTCCAAGGTGTCGACCCGAACATCTTAGCTAGTCTTGCGCTCCCTCGACAGGGCCTTCCTGGTCCTGACCGTAATCTGAATACAAATATGTCCGCGAGCAATTTAATGAGTACGCGGCTACCCAGCAAGCAGTCCTTAAACATGAATGCAGGGTCAAGGGTAGGGTTAAGGTTGTTTTATCCAAATCCTACTTCTAGTCATATTTTAGTTGATCCAGTCAAGTTTTATTATAGTGAATGCATGATCATATATCTCCAATCTCAAGTTCGACAAAAGTTGTATCTCACACCAGGCCAATCCCAGCCTAATCTAATTAGGTTTAGTTATTGAAAAGGGTGATTCTACATGTGCAAACCTCTTGCCCCGTCCATGACCGTGGACACGGCTATCATGATAGTTTTAACTCTGCAGAGTGTGTACAAATTTCCCCACAAGCCCCGTCTCATCCACTAGGAGAAACGGTACAAGACTTTTTCAGCCTACTACGCCCACCACTTCTGAGATTGACGTGTGATGTGTACTGTTCTCCAGCAAGGTTTTGGTTATTTGTTCCAATGATGCAAGTGTACTTATTTTACTCTACAATCAAGTTTGGGATTTTTTTGAGGACTGTCTAGACGTCCATACTCAGATGTTTCGTTATTATTTATGTATTCACTTCTCTTTAAAGGTCCGTGGCAAAGCACGGGCATTGTACTAGTATATATATCAATTAGTCTCTCTAACTATCCCGTTTTCTCTAACTTTGTTGCCGCGGTTCGTCACATGTCCAAGTCGTTTTCATATTCCCTTATCAATGTTTGTCATCATAATAATAATAATGTAAATTCGCAGATGGTTGGAACATAGAAGAACAATATAATATATTATTACAGTGTTTGGCTCATGTAGGCAAACAAATATGATAGACATACAGCCATGCACATTGCAAGGGGATCACAATATTATATATATTACGGTCTTTTTCTCACTTTCCATCTGTCACTCATGCGAACTTTTTTTTGATAGGGATCTAAAAACCTCTGTAGTATATAGGTCCTACCACTCGATTTGCATCTAACAACCTCCTATATATATTTCGTGGTGGTGGACTTTTAACCCTCTAAGACCGGTTTCGTAGCCAAATGTGTGTCACGTTGGTGTCACTTGGTGAACTCAGTTTACCGGGAGGTAACTGTATATACAAATCCACTCATCGTATGAGTTCTTGAGAGCCTCCGATCGCCACCTTTTGCGGTCGCAAGATCGAGCACATGGTTGATGGCAATGATGACTAGGTAGCCTCCATCGTTGCCAGCACCAAACTGTGTCTCGCAGATGACTCTCCTACCAAATTAAGGTGACAAATATTTATCTAACATTGGCATCTGATACGAACATAGCAGCCGATGGCGCGTCTATTTTGGCACCCGAGATGGTGGTGATCACAGGCAGGTCGATTTGGGCACTAGTGTGAGGATTCACAAGGTGTGTGTTGCGATGGTCGTCCACGGCAGTGAGCCAGTCACCCTTGACACCGATTCACCACTTTTCATGTCTGCGGACGATGTCAATGATTCTCGTGGGTGGTATTATCTATCTACGGTTTGCGAAACAACAATTTATTTTCTGACGGCGCATTACAGTGATTCAGCTAATGCTTGACCAATCTCAAGTCATATATTTGGCCGTCAACACTATTAATGTCGGCATCGGTACCGTCGACACTATCTATTGTGTAGACGGAGCGCTGCATGTGACAATGTCCTAGTGTCGGTTGGCATTGTTCAGTGTCATAGTTTTTTTTGGCTCAGCATCGACGACTTTAATTTTGGGTACCATGTATATACACATACTATTACAAAGTTTCCTCTTCACATAAAATGGCACATAATTAATTAATGACATAGGTGCGTACTTTTGTTTATTAATCTTGGGATAAAAAGCGCGTTCAACAATTTTAACACAGTACAGGTAAAACAAGTGACCGGGCGGGAGAAACATATTACATATGTACAGTAGTCAGCCCATTCTTTTATTCGAAGGGAAAATCACATGCATATATATATATCTTCGGTTTGGCTTAAACCCAGTCGACTGGGTCACGCCGTGCGCTCGCCGGCGGCTGGGCCTGAGCGCGGCGCGCCCGTGCCCAGGCGACTGGGCTAGAGTCACTCCCATATATCTTTCATCATGCATATGCATGGCGCGTCTTGTTCTTCAATAATCATACGCCAAAACCGGTTGCGGCTTCTGGGGCTTCCCGCCACCGCCAGTAGCAGTAGCAGTAGGGCATTGCGCCAGCTCGCTCTTGTCCAGGACGGCCTGCATTAATCACGCACTAATCAGATTACCATCTGTCTGCGTGCAGATTAGATCGTGCTAATTAACGTGCTAATCTGCCTGCTAATTAAACAGTGGAGATCAGTTCATCGGCGTGCGTACCTTGTGCATTTCGAGCATCGCTCGGTTGATGGCGTCGACTAGGACTCTGGCCTCTCGCTGGTAGTCGGCGTTGAGGAGGTAGGCGTTGCTGTTGCCTTCCATCTCCTGGAAGATGTGAGCTAGCGGCTTCACGCAGTGGCCGGTGCAGTCGCAGTGATCACTACTGCAGGGCATGCGGCTCGCCGGCGGCGGCGACATCACCAGCTGCAGCGTGATCTTCATCTCCAGCGTCACGAACACGGCCACGGTTTTCTCCGGCGAGCCCATGCTCGTCGGCCGCTGCGTCAGGTAGCTGGACAGCCACGAGTAGATGTAGGCCACCGGCATCCCCGGCCCCGATGGCGGCGGCCGCAGGATTGCTACCATCTCCATGATCTCGCCGTGGAGGCCTCCGAGGTCGAAGCCACTCCAGAACTGGTACTCCTGCACCAGCGACTCCCACAGGTCGCGCAGCCCACTCGCGGTGATGGGGATGGGAACACTCGTTGCGTTCGCCACGAACTCCTCCATCTTGAGCAGCACCTTGAAGCGGACGATGTGGTGCACGACCATGGGAGAGGGAACTCTCGCCGGCGGCGCAGCGGCGGCGCCGACGAGCCCGGGCCTCAGGATGGCCAGCTCGGCTTTGGCCGGGCGAGCGTCGTCCTCGCCGTACCGGCAAGTGACGGTGAGCAGCTGCTGCCGGTCACAGCTGCCGACGTCGGCGTCGGATGATACTGCGGGCACCTCGAGGTGGACGACCAGGGTCTTCACCTCGCCGGCGTAGAGGGGGCCAATAAAGACCTCGCCGGTGGCGATGCTGCTCTTGTAGCCGCCGGAGTCGATCGCGGTGACCTTGCTGATCCCCCCTGCGGTTTCGAGCTTGACGGTGGCCTCGGCGGCAACGACGGTGGTGAGCCCGCCCAGGCACAGGGCGATGGCGCCGGCGAGCTGCTTGCCCGTGTCGATGCCGCCGGCGACGAAGGAGTAGGTCCCGCGTGTTCTGCCGGCGATGGAGTAGAGCGTGGTGGGGTCGTGCGCGGCGCCGACGCCGAACGTGTGGACAGGGTACTTGTCGCTGACGACGGACACGGGGGAAACCTCTGGCCTGTCCCTCACCAAGATGATGAAGCCTGCGCGCTTCCCGCTACCGCCACCGCCACCGCCACCGCCGCCGCGTTGCCCCTCCTCCAGGATCTGTAGTTTAATTGTTAGGGGTTTCAGTTTGTTTCGGCCAGTTTCATGTAGTTTCATGGGATGGTTTTATGTTGGTGAAGCATCTCCCAGGATACCCGGAGTTCCAGATACCTACGTGACTATATATTGGATCTACATCAAGATCCGTGCTTAGACCAAGACAGCGTCCATATCGTATTTTTGTAAAAAAAAAATCAACTTTTCGATTTGAAGTCTCCGTGCACCCCACCCAACGCGCCGCCGTTGACAACCACCGCATTTCAGGTAGTTTTGTGTAGTTTCATAAGATGGTTTCATGTAGATTCATATAGTTTCATATAGTCTCATGTTGTTTCATATAGCCAGGTTAATAAAAGTTGTATTAAAACTTTCACATAGTTTCATGCACCACACTGCTCATGCTTTTCAACGGTGATCCGTTGGATAGCTTTTGAGGCAATAATTAATTGACAAACATAAAACTCAAAAGTGCTTTAATTTAGCTTGTTTGACATACATAAAACTCAAAGGTGTTTTAAATCTAGATACAAATAATTTCTAAAATATTTAGATGGAATAAATAAATATTACATCTTGACATCCGTGTTGAAAAGTATTTCCACTGTGTATGATAATTTTAGTGGACTTTGTAAATGAAATATAATAGTAATCGGAGTCAATGGCTGTGTTTCTTTGGGTGGTTAGATTATAATCTGAAAAGGTTGTAGTGTTTTTATAGAAGATTTAAAGAGCCAAAAAATTTATGAAAAATATTTTTGAGATCTTTGAGACAAATTGTGCAAAGTTTTGAAAAAATAACTATAAAACATTTCAAAATATAACCGGTACAAAAATGATAAATTTTAAGCTGCAGCTTATTATCTGATTATAAGCTGAAAGAAACAGAGCCAATAAGATTATGCTTTAAAGATCGTGTCAGAATAAAAAAAACTGATGGTGTAAATGTGTAATTGTATCGTATGCTGCTGCACGCACGCACCTGGGCGGCCTTCTGCAAGCCTGACGTAAGATCGCCGGCGCCGGCGAGGGCCTCCACCTCGCCCACCATCCTTTCGGCGACCTTCCGGCCATCCTGCGACATCAGCGAAAGGCCACCGCTGGGCCCGTCGAGCCGCGGCCCCAGGACGGCGAGGCGGTCGCCGTCGTGAAGAAGGTGCGTGGCGATGAGCTTGGCGGCGCTCTTCACCACGCCCAACAACGCTGAGGGCCCGCCGACGTCGAGGACGACGACGAGGTCGACGGGGACGCGCCTCGTCTCCGCCGCCGGCGCTTCGACGCGCACCAGCACCTGGAAGTCCTTGCTCGCCTGCCCCCGTGGGATCGCGGAGAAGATGGGCGTCACGCTCAAGCCGACCTCCGCAGATGTAGCAGAACTACTAGCTGTGACCTGATCAGTTAACGCATGTAAGCGATATGACCAGCTAGGGTTAAAATCGTGCCCTAAACCAACTAATATATGTTTGCTTAATTAGACAGTAAAAATATATTAGCAGCTAACCATTGCAAGCACAAGGAGTACAAGCATCACCCGGAGCGCCATGTCCGGGCCAATCAACGAACGTAGTACCGTAGCGGCGCCGTGCAGTGTGTAGGGTGCATGTGACGACTTCTTCTGCTCGATCGAAGCACAGAAGCTCTTGGTCGGGTATATATATATAGGCCCGGTAATTTTTTTTCAAATGGCGATCGAGACCCTTTTCTAGCTTAATTAGGTGGCCGTGTAATTGTTAACGAGTAACGACCATGTTGCCCCGCACATCCATGATGGAGCATGGGAAGTCACTGAAAGAGGAAGAGAATGACATTGTGGGTGAGAAGAACCGATAGCAATATAGCCAAAGATTTTGTTGTTATATAGCACTGGGGAGATGTCCCGATGAGGGATTTCACACGACAATTTGAGTGCATCGGCTCTACAACTTTCGATCCCAATCGGTCATGTTGAACCACGGCAAGGCTGTGCAACCATACAACTTCTAATTTTGCAACTTATGTTTATTTTCGATGATAGAAAATCAATCTGACTTCAACGTCATAGGATGCTAAATCACTCATACCAAACAGTAGCTAGGTAAACAGTATGCTACATGCATGGTGCACAACATATAGTCTAACAAGAGAAAATGCCATCACAAGTATCGTTGGCAGTTCTGCGTGCAGATTAGATCGTGCTAATTAACGTGCTAATCTGCCTGCTAATTAAACAGTGGAGATCAGTTCATCGGCGTGCGTACCTTGTGCATTTCGAGCATCGCTCTGTTGATGGCGTCGACTAGGACTCTGGCCTCTCGCTGGTAGTCGGCGTTGAGGAGGTAGGCGTTGCTGTTGCCTTCCATCTCCTGGAAGATGTGAGCCAGCGGCTTCACGCAGTGGCCGGTGCAGTCGCAGTGATCACTCCTGCAGGGCCTGCGGCTCGCCGGCGGCGGCGACATCACCAGCTGCAGCGTGATCTTCATCTCCAGCGTCACGAACACGGCCACGGTTTTCGCCGGCGAGCCCATGCTCGTCGGCCGCTGCGTCAGGTAGCTGGACAGCCACGAGTAGATGTAGGCCACCGGCACCCCCGGCCCCGACGACGGCGAAGTCGACGGCGGCGGCCGCAGGATTGCTACCATCTCCATGATCTCGCCGTGAAGGCTTCCGAGGTCGAAGCCACTCCAGAACTGGTACTCCTGCACCAGCGACTCCCACAGGTCGTGCAGCCCACTCGCGGTGATGGGAACACTCGCCACGAACTCCTTCATCTTGAGCAGCACCTTGAAGAGGACGATGTGGTGCACGACCGTGGTCGAGGGAACTCTCGCCGGCGGCGCAGCGGCGGCGCCGACGAGCCGGGGCCTCAGGATGGCCACCTCGGCTTTGGCCGGGCGAGCGTCGTCCTCGCTGTGCCGGCAAGTGACCGTGAGCAGCACCTGCCGGTCACAGCTGCCGACGTCGGCGTCGGATGCTTCGGGCACCTCGAGGTGGACGACCAGGGTCTTCACCTCGCCGGCGTAGAGGGGGCCAATAAAGACCTCGCCGGTGGCGGTGCTGCTCTTGTAGCCGCCGGAGTCGATCGCGGTGACCTTGCTGATCCCCCCTGCGGTTTCGAGCTTGACGGTGGCCTCGGCGGCGACGACGGTGGTGAGCCCGCCCAGGCACAGGGCGATGGCGCCGGCGAGCTGCTTGCCCGTGTCGATGCCGCCGGCGACGAAGGAGTAGGTGCCGCGTGTTCTGCCGGCGATGGAGTAGAGCGTGGTGGGGTCGTGCGCGGCGCCGACGCCGAACGTGTGGACAGGGTACTTATCGCTGACGACGGACAAGGGGGAAACCTCTGGCCTGTCCCTCACCAAGATGATGAAGCCTGCGCGCTTCCCGCCACCGCCGCCGGGTTGCCCCTCCTCCAGGATCTGTAAATAATAACCAAGGTGTACATGGTGCAGTTATATCTTGCTAGCTACTCCTACCTGCTACCTTGGACAATTACTCTGCTTTTGTCACAAATAATTAAGGGAGCTGCGAGGCAACGGATCACCGCGTTGCAACGGATTAATTAGCGTTTTCGGTTTGTTTCGGCTAGTTTCCTGTAGTTTCATATGATGGTTTTATATGGGTGAAGCATCTCTTATGATATACCCCGTGACCATTGGATCTACATTAAGATCTGTGCTTAGATCAAGCCAGCCTTCATACCATATTTTTGTAATAAAAATTAAAAAAACATTTCAACTTTTGGATTTCAAGTCCTTCCTCCCCTCCCTTCCACGCTCCCCACCCAACGCGCCGCCGTCCATGACCACCGTATATATTTCAGTTAGTTTCGTGTAGTTTCATAAGATGGTCTCATGCAAATTCATATTGTGGCATATAATCTCATGTTGTTTCATACAGGTTCATAAAAGTTCCATTAAAGTTTTCATATAGTTTAATATATATGCACCACACTGCTCATCTGTTTCAACGGTGATCAGCATTGAAGTCAATAATTAATTGATGCTTGACATATATAAAACTCAAAAGTACTTTGATCTAGCTTGTTTGACATACATGCATAAAACTCAAAAGTGTTTTAAATCTGGCTACAAATATCTTCTAGAATATATATTTAGATGAGTAAATAAATATTACACCTTTTCATTTGTCTTGAAAGGTATTTTCACGGTGGATGATAATTTTAGTGGACTTTGTAAATGAAATATAATAGTAACCGGAGTCAATAAAGCTATACTTGGTAGATCATGTCGGAATAAAAAAAACTGATGGTGTAAATGTGTAATTGTATCGTATGCTGCTGCACGCACGCACCTGGGCGGCCTTCTGCAAGCCTGACGTAAGATCGCCGGCGCCGGCGAGGGCCTCCACCTCGCCCACCATCCTTTCGGCGACCTTCCGGCCATCCTGCGACATCAGCGAAAGGCCACCGCTGGGCCCGTCGAGCCGCGGCCCCAGGACGGCGAGGCGGTCGCCGTCGTGAAGAAGGTGCGTGGCGATGAGCTTGGCGGCGCTCTTCACCACGCCCAACAACGCTGAGGGCCCGCCGACGTCGAGGACGACGACGAGGTCGACGGGGACGCGCCTCGTCTCCGCCGCCGGCGCTTCGACGCGCACCAGCACCTGGAAGTCCTTGCTCGCCTGCCCCCGTGGGATCGCGGAGAAGATGGGCGTCACGCTCAAGCCGATTTCCGCAGAAATAGCAGAACTAGCTGTGACCTGATCAGTTTACGCATGTACGTAGGCGATATGATCAGCTAGGGTTAAAATCGTGCCATAAACTAACTAACATATGTTTGCTTAGACAGTAAAAATATATTAGCAGCTAACCATTGCAAGCACAAGGAGTACAAGTATCACCCGGAGCGCCATGTCCGTAGCTGCGCCGTGCAGTGTGTAGGGTGCATGTGACGAATTCTTGTGCTCGATCGAAGCAGTACAGAAGCTCTTGGTCGGGTATATATAGGCCCGGTAATTTTTTTTCAAATGGCGATGGAGACCATTGCTAGCTTAATTAGGTGGCCGTGTAATTGTTAACGACCATGTTGCTCTCGCCTATTGTTTGGTCCGAAGAGTAATTCCTCTCGCCTTACTCTTTCTCTTCCTCCTCCCCTGGAGCATAAGTGTAATGGCCTCGTTGTTGGGCACTTCTCCCTCAGCTCGCACCTGCATGACGGTGACTGTTCTGTTCTTCTCCATGATGCATGGAGCAGGGGAAGTCACTGAAAGAGGAAGAGAATGACATTGTGGGTGAGAAGAACCGACAATTTGAGGAGATGCCCCGATGAGGGATTTCACACGACAATTTGAGTGCATCGGCTCTACGACTTTCGATCCCAATCGGTCATGTTGAACCACAGCAAGGCTGATGTGCAACCATACAACTTCTAATTTTGCAACTTATGTTTATTTTCGATGATAGAAAATCAAACTGACTTCAACGTCATAGGATGCTAAATCACTCATACCAAACAGTAGCTAAACAGAATGCTATATGCATGGTGCACAAAATAGTCTAACAAGAGAAAATGTCATCACAAGTGTCGTTGGCAGTTTCGTAACCAAACTGCTGGTGATAGGGTATCCTATCACTAGTGAGTCGTTTACAAACACACCCATGATACTATAACAAGTGGTTCTGTTTAAGAACTACTCGTGATAGTGCAATTCTCAATTCGTAGGTATCACTCTCGGTTTTTTCACGAGGTAGGGTGGGCAGGGCAACATCACTTACGGTTCTAGCCAAAACCACTAGTGATGAGTGGAAAGGATGAGCATTTCTGTAGTAATATATAATGCTCCTATTTTAGTGTTTGAGGCCTAAGAAATCTATTTCGGGGGAGCGTTGGAAAGTACAAGTGAATTGCATATTTTTCAAATATAAATATATCTTTTTTATCCTGAAAGTTCTCTACATTGTTGTATTAAACATAAACGTTAATAGCATCCCCAGCAGGGTCCTTATATTACTGTAGTTACAGTAATCGCGGGTTAAAAATTCAAAAACAGCAGAGACATTCACAGCGGGCGGGCTGGCTTGAAATTCAAAAACGCATGATGCACCCTGCTGTTCATGCTCTAACGGTTCAGATCCTTGAGGGATAAAGGGTCATTAGTCATTAATGTGATCAAGTAAATAAATGATTTACGATATTTCTTGTGCAACTTTAAAGAATCATTTTGTAATACCTACCATATAATCTGCCCATTGCGAACGTCACGCGATCGTGAAACGTGTGATTAATCTTGAATCGGCGTTAATTAATACATCCTGGAGGTAAGTTGCACCGCTAGCTAGCGTCGATAACATCATCCGGCAGAAACGTTAATGCTAACAACTTACTCAACAGTTCATGGTTCACAATCGTCTTTATTTAATTGCATCCTTGAATGACGCTGTTTAGCATGCCCAAATATACAAATGCACACGTTGTGCACATATGAGGTTTTAGGTGCACCTATCATCCATCCATGGAATAATACATTATCATACCGCCGGAGTACGTACGTGGCCGTTCTAACTGGAGAGACTGATAATGCAGCCTTCCAGAGTGCGTACGTGGCCGTCAGTAAGATAAACGACAGTGCTCTAGGGCCATCTATGCCAAAACAAAGAGCAGGTAATTAATTAACCATATCTTTACGTGTTAGGTAGAAGAGCAGGATATATTTAGGTTTTCAAAGTGAGATCAATTGTCACGTGTATATGTCAAGAGTAGTCCGGTTATTCGATCTGTGTTCGTAACAGGGCATTTTTTATGTCCTTTTAATGTTTAATTTCTATCAACGTTCCTTGTAATATATAATATAACAAAATTTTCTGACAATCGTGATATTTCTCTTTCCTTCCTCCTTCCATATCCATCACCCATCTGATCTTTTCTAGTAGCTCGACTGATTAATTGATCGACTAATTATTAGTTCTTCAGCTCGGGGGATTTTCGGGTTTTTTTTCCAGCTGTTTGTCAGAAGGAATTTTACATGTCCTTTTCTTGTTCTACCTTCCTCGTATTAATAATAACAAAAAATCTCATACATTGTGACATAACAAAACCAATAATATATTGTAGTTGTTGCGAAACCCTTCGTTGGGATAGACAAAACCAATAATATATTGTAGTTGTTGTGAAACCCTTAATTAGTTGGGATAGGGTTCGTATCCTACACGGTCTACCGATGGGCTATCCACATTGGACCTAGCCTATCCCTAAGCGGCCGCCACACAGCCGTGGCGTACCCCACTGTGCCGCCGTTGCGCCCTGCCGCGCCCATTGTCACCGCCACGTACCCTGTAGCACGTCTAACCCGTCAGCCGCGCTGCCTTCGCTGCGCCCTTCCGTGCCCCGGGCTGCTACCTGCAGCCACCGCATTGTTCGGCTTTGGCCGCGACAGCCCCTCCAGCCGCACTGCAGCACCGCCCGCCGATGTCGACCGATGCTAGCAATAATCAAACCTTGAGTGCATCCCGAAAGCACAATAAATACCCCCCTCGAGGGGAGGGAACAACATTCACACACACCCATTCGATCGAACACTCAGTAGAGCGGTCGCACATATAGAGGAGTTGGAGTTCCTTCCCATCCTCCCTCCATCGGTTGTCTTGTAAGTTTTTATCATCACAAGCAAGTAACCAACTAGAGTAGTGTTGTTACCCCACCAAAGGGGGCCTGAACCACTATAAACCTCTGTGTCTCGTGTTCTTCCCTTAGAATCCACACTTGAGCTGAGTCGTGTAGGGTCCAGACTATCCGCTCACCCCTTTACAAACCTCCACGGTCTGTGCCTCGGGGCCCTTGGGTTCTAGTCATCTACACATATATACCACTTGTAAAAAGATTTTCACACACCATAATTCTTGTAACAATAACTATTAACAAACATCTGTTAATCTAATCAACCCACGTTGCAATTCTAAACAAAGGCAACACAACCAAACGTTGTCATACTACAACAGAGAGTCTAAACAAAGAAGGCAACACAACCCATTGGAATAATGCACCATCAATTACATTTCATATCAAAAGCAATATTAGTTTCAATATATTATGCTAATCCATCATGTATCATGAAGATACAATTCTACTCAGTGGTCAGACACAAGAATTCAATGCCTTATATATTTATACCAAAAGCAACTATAAACACCTTAGCTAGCTACTACTAATTATAAATATTGTATCATATCCATACTTCAATCGTTTCTTGTCTGTATTCACCACGAGTTGAATCTCCACCGGCAACACTATTATCATCTTCCATTGGTTACAATAATGAAAACAATATTGCCAAGCAATATATTACCCTTTCATGTGGCCAAGCAATGAGGAGATTTACCTACAGGCCACCCAATTCAATGACCTTGACCTAGACGATTTTAATTTAGTCTGCCTTTATGTCCACCACATCGTACACGCGGATTTGTTACCTCCACAACATTTTAACCATTTCACCTCCTTTTCCTATCAATTAGCTCTTTTTTTGGAAGTGAACTGACCGTTTTGCCCCTGGCTCAGTTGGGTAAAGGACTATGCCCCGATTTTTTCTGTTCTTCCCCCATCTTTTTTCGCAGCCCTCCCCCAGCCCAGGCCGCCCCATCCTCCGGCCAAATCGGTTGCCGTCGTCACCCCCTCACCCCGACACCTACCCCGCGCCCCCTCCCCTCTGTCTACCCCGACACCTACCCCGCGCCTCCTCCTCTCTGTCTACCCCGCGCCCCTCCATCGCGGCCGCCTTCCCCTACCCCATGCCCACGCCGCCGCCGCTGCCTCCCCTTAGATGCCGTTATTTTCGCACGTTAAAATATTTTTTTGTCGCAAATTACTCAAATCTGTTCAATATTATTTCCACGTTGAATTCAATGAATTTTCTTGTTAAAATATTATTTCCACGTTAAAAATATTTTTTTGTTGTTGAGCCAGGGGCAAAACAGTCAGTTCGGTTGTGAAAAAAATAGTTCATAGAAAAGGAGGTGAAATAGCCAAAATGTCGTGGAGGTAACAAACTTGCGCGTACGGTGTCACAGACGTAAAGGCAGACTAAATTAATGTCGTTTGGGTCAAGGCCATGAATTATGTGGCCTCCAGGTAAATCTCCTCAAGCAATGAGGCATCCATTGGCATCAACCATTGTTGTGGTATGATCATATGGTCGAGGCAATGGAGCACCTTTTTTCAGCATATAGTTCACAAGAACCTCACAATATTTGCTCCTGAGAGCAAGAGCAATACCTCTAACAACAATAGTTTGAGATGTTCTTTTGACTGTAGCCTTATGTACTAGAATAAATCTGCCTATAACAGGGAACAAAATAACCTTCATTTTCATCCTAAAAGATTATTAAATTACAAATTGTTAGCGACATATATATAAAAGTATGCACATTTGACAAAATAGAAGTTGCAAGCGACGAATACCCGTGATTAGACTATGATATATTCTGTTGAGCAAGACAACCTTGATTCGAATTATCTACATATAAAACAAGCTATGTATCAGATATATAGCATGCCATTTATTATTTTGCAAGCCAACGAGAAAACAAGGATATACCTCGTTTATTGGAGTGTTGATTTCATTAGCAAAAACCTAGCACCACTCTCATTAATTACTTTGGCATCTCATATCCTATCACAGTTCACAAGTGAATAATGGCTCATTATAGATTGAACTATATAATCCTAGCTAAATAGATAAGATGAGAGTGACAAATATCCATGGTTAGCACATGATATATCCTACTGTGCAAGCGCCTTCCTTTCAATTATCTACATATAAATCAAGCTATCTATTAGATGTGGCATATCAATCATTATTTTGCATGTTAGTAAGATAACAAGAATATAGCTCATTTATTGCAGTATTGATTTCATTAAAAAAAGTCTTAAAACCACTCTCATAATTTTGGCATCTCATATACCATCACAGTTCACACATGAAGAAACAATCTACTCCCAACACATCATCGTCTTCGGCTTCATGCACAACTTGATTTATCGTCATCTACGTATTCCCCTTATCTCGAGCAGCATCGCTGCGATTGGCTTCTGATCCTCCTCCCATAAATGTGTTGTCGTTCGTACTTTCTCTAAACTTTCCTTGAACTAACATAATTGAATGACAATTTATTCTCTACGCTCCACTATAAAACTCAACAAACCATCGTTGGTTTGTGTTTTTTCTCATGGTATGGAGTAAGTAGATTTTTTACTCCATATAGCTTGCGCCCACATTTCATATACTTCTAGGTTCCATCTAAAGTACCGGCCCATCCATATATGCAAACTGTCAATGGATAAGTTCTCTGGCCCGGATGTTTAACCATTGTGCATCTGAAACCACTAAGTTCTGCCCATTCGGATCCTCCCTAATAATGCCATCCTCATAATACGACATAAAACAATATCGCGACATTTCGATGGACAAACTAAGGCCTAGTTCTTTTCAGCTTAACAGCTTAACGACTTATCTACGTTTTGAAAACACATGTGCTTTGAGTTTTTTGAGTCCGTTTTTTCGATGTTTCGAAGATGGGTCCTAACTCTTTCAAAAGCAAGTCAAACGAAATGTAACCAAATCTCGAAACTAATTCGAAAAGCTCTCCAAGTTCGGTCATTTCAGCAGTTCAGCTGTTCAGATCAGCTAAAAAAAACGGGGCCTAAACTTTATTACACTTTAAAAAATAATATTCACACCACAATCACGTCTTCACATACCAAACCATATTTTACTGCTACATTCTAAACCTAAATCACATCTAATTGACGCAATAATAACAATAATATTAAATGAAAAGCTACGCCCTAAAATTTGTAAACCTGAAAATAACTTCAAAACCAGGGGCAGGGTATGCTGGCAAAAATCCAAAAAATTCCGTTCACGCAACCTTTCTTCTCCCCGCCGGAGCCCGCCGCCGCCGCCGCCTGCCTTCGGCTCCCCACCCCGTCCGTCGCCGCTGCTCGCCGGCGCCGTCGGCAGCGCTCCCCTGCCCCCGCCGCCCTTCCTCGTCCCTCTTCGGCGCCGTCGGCTGCGTTCCGTCCCCCCGACTCTTGTCCCCTCCCCGCCCTTCCCCGTCTCGCTTCGGCGCCTCGAAGTGTTTTTCTCTGTGGGCAGTGGGGCCCCCCTCCGCTAGACTGGCACGGAATGAAGATCGATGAAACTCCTTCTCTGGTATGGAAGACCTAGCTTGCTTGAATTGTAGTTCGTCGAGATCTTTGTTTTTCAAGTTCGATATATGCTGACTGCATTCCGTGGATAGGACTATCAATGGTGCGGGTGCATCCGTCCATCTACATACGCGGTTTATTTTGGTGAAATAATTTGGGGGTTCAATTGATTGAACCTACAAACTGCTTGTAGATCAGAGGAAACTGAGGGAAGGAAACAAGGGGTGTGTTTTACTAGTTATTGAAATTTGGGACTTGTGGAGTAGATCTAGGATTAGGTGTTGAGGTTTTGTTAGGTGTTGAGGTTTTGTGACTGTGAACCCCATTTCGGCAATCAGATTGTTGAAACGATTAAGCGTAGATGAATGACAAATGGGAACTTTTGGTGCATGGTAGCGACGGCATGGGTTTGAGCTATACGATTTGTGTGTTTATAGTTTCTTGGAGAACCTTTCAAAACCTTTTTCGGCTGATTTGAATAGAATGGAGAACTTCCATTAGTGGGATTTAGAGGGTGTAGCAACTTCTTGTAGGCATACTATTTAATGCTTGTAGGTGCCCTTTTTTAAAAACTTTTAGATTAGTTATAATATGCGTATGGTAATTCATGATTAAATACATATCATAGCTTCATAGGGTTTGGGTCTTAGGAGATTAAGTTCACAGATAGAGGATGAACACAGGCAATTTATATATGCATTAGATGTTAAAGTAGCCTTGCCATAATAGCCTTTTTAGAATCAAGGAATAAACAGTGATTGGCATCTGAGATTGTTGATTACTCCTTAACATTTAAGTGGCTTTTGCGACAAAGTGAAGAACTGCATATGCTTACAATATTAACATGGACAGTTTTACAAGTTAAATGTTATTTTGTGTATGTTCTCTTGCTTGCTTAAGTCAAATAGGTGTGCTTTCATAAGTGGTATCTAGGCCCTGTTCTTTTGAGCTGATCTGAACGGCTGAAATGACTGAACTTGAGAGCTTCTCGAGATAGTTTCGAGATTCGGATCATTTTCATTTGACTTGCTTTTCAAAGCGTTAGAACCCACCTTCAAAACTGCAAAAAAAAGGACTAAAAAAACTCAAAACATATGTCTTTTCAAAACGTAGATAAGTCGTTAAGCTGTTAAGCCGTTAAGCTAAAAAGAACTGGGCCTTATCACTGAGTTTCTAACATGAGATTGTACATAAAACCCAATTGGGTATGTTAACATTTTCTGGGCATGCTAGAAGGTGTGGACCTTCTGCAGCGCAATGATAAATGTTATTCAATGCTATTGTTTACTATGGTTTTGTTTTTCTTGTGTAAGTTTAAGTGCTAAGGAAACAAAACGAGGCCTGGTGGAATACAGCTTCTGATTCTGAAAAAACAAAACGAAGCACACCATTGCATTTGATTATTTCTCCAAATTTTCCAAATTTCTCTATTTTTTGTCTTGTTTGGGACGAGTTCTTCTGCTGCATCTTGATGAACTGTTTTTAATCCTGCTTGGTTCTTTTGTCGGTTTTGATGCCCTAACGAGAAGGAATATAAGTTGGTGGTATGCTTTAAAAAGCAAAACATAATTAGCATTAACACATCTTGTGTACCACTATAAATGAAAAACATGGTTGGCATTAACACATCTTGTGCCCCATATTCTCACGAACTTCGAATCCTTCTCATGAATCCCCCCGAAAAGAAATCCCCAATCCTGCAATCCTCTTCTCCCCTTGCTCCTCCCAAATTCCCCTTGTCTTCCCTTTTTTACCCTCACCATCCATACCTCTTTACCTTTAGTTCTCTAGCTATTCGTCCTACCTTTCAGTATGCACTCCAACATACCATTAGCCAAATTAGAGATCTGTTCCCAGTAAATGTTTTATTGATGATGCCAGATCTGATATCTGCTTTTCATATGTTTTTGGTTTGGAACTGTTTCTTATCTCAGCTATGTTTTCAAATCATGATGCATGTCCGCTTTATTTTTTAGAATTATTGTGAGATTGTTATCTGCATGTATGGCCGGCCGGCCATGGCATTATAGTGGCAGCAACAATACTAGGGCTGACTACAACATTGACTTGGCTATCAAGGTAGGGTTTAATTAGGGGTAGGATAGATTTTGTATTGATGTTAACTGTTAAGTAATATTAACTTTATATGGAAAGTTCAGATTGAATTGCTAATTTTATTAGTTCTATATAAAAGGGTAGCAACATGGCATATTATCATTAAAAAATCAAGAAATGAATAATCATTAATTAATACAGCTGTCCCTTAATCTTCTGTCCTATATGTCTCTCTGCCCTAGTTGCTGTTTGCCCACCCTCATGTGCCGTGCCCCTTTCAATGCCCTATGAACTAGGTCCCTAACACAGATCTACTGCTACATCTCTGGTGATCGCACATGATTCGGATTGTAATCGGAAGATAGCAGGAAGAAGTGAAGAACAGAGATCAGAAGCACTCCCATCTCTCTTGTGTACCCACGTTTACATATTCCATGCCATTTCTCACGGGCTGGACTCACTGCTAGATGGAACTAAGGGTGAAATCAATGCAACTTATATCAGAGAGACACATTTGGTCCACTCCTTAGCCAATAAGTTCTGTACTTTTACCCAACTATCTGACTTTGTTGTCTTGCTTAAGACTCCCTCCCATCATGATCCAATCATTGCTTCGCTTCGCTTCAATCCATCACTGCATCACCTGATGCGGTGATGCCAGCACGTTTGATAAATCTATGCGTTATTTATGCTGTTTGATTACCATGCTGCATACATAATAGTAGTAATTCGAGTCATTAGCATGTAATAATGCATCACTGGCTTTTGTTTGTGGGGACACCTGGGATGGGATGATGGTTTTTCATCTAAACCACGTAGCAGTTATCAGGACAGCTTGGGGACGTTCATAATTATTTTATTGAAAAAAGTCTACTTACCTCCCTTATACTATGCATGGTGGTGCACTTAGCCCCTGGCTTGGGAACGAGGTAGAGTGGTTTTGCCATTGGAGCTCTTCATGTGAACTAGTATTGCCACATGGACTAAGCACACAAAATTTTCCTTTATAAAAAATCATTGTACATGTGTGTCCCATATGTTAGTTTTTAACCTCTTCTCTCACTTATTCTCTCCCTTTTTCTCATCCCCTCCCCCTTTTTTTGTGCCTGCTACTGGCCACTGTGTGCTCCTACAGTGGCTACTCTAGGTCTAGGCCTCCACCTCACCCGACCTCCACCACCAGCCCTGCACCGCACTGGGCCGTTGGTGCCACCCCTGTCCTCCCTAACCAGCACTGGCGCCATCCCACGGACTGGCGTCGCTCCCACCCTCCACCGCTCTCAACCTCCACTGGTACCGCACCACCTGGGGCTGCTGTCGCTGTCCACAGATGTTCTCGGCCCCAGCTGCCACCACACTCGTCCTCCATCATCGGCCTCCACCACCGGCGGCCTTCACCATTGGCGTTGCAGTGCTCTGGGCTATCGGCACCGCACCACGTCGGGCTTCTGGTGTCGCCCCTGTCCGCCACCGCACCCGACCTCCACCATTGGCCTCCACCGCTAGCGTCATCCCCGGTCTCCACCATCGGCACCGTCCTTAGCCTCCATCACGGTGGTTAGCAGAGATATGAGTGGAGGGAAGGATGGGACGAGGGAGAAGAGCTGACAATTAGGCACCACATTTAAAAGCTGATTCAAAAATTAAATGCCACATTCCTGGCTGCGTAGAAAAACCATCTGTGTGACAGATCACATGACAGTCAAAGCCACCCTCCAAAACTGCTTGTCGGGGGTTAAGTGCACCTAAGTTTTATACCTGGTTTCTAGGCGGCTGGGGGGGCTAAATGCACCACCATTCTTAGTTTTTTTTTTTTGGTGGTGGTGGGGTG
>SPJY01031878.1:5666996-5878610 GCA_005191435.1 Raddia distichophylla | reverse complement strand
GGGGGTTTCAAGTCAAGTGGCCCTTTTCCAATTTTATTTGCTGGCTGGTCATAGTGAAATTATTAGTTGAATCTGTTGCGGGACTCATCCCTTCATCTTCTATCCCTGGCACCCTGATTGGGATGTGATGTTCATATTTATTTCATTTGTTGGCTTGTCATAGTAAAACTATTGATTGAATCTGCTGTCGGATAATTTCTTTATTTTCTATCCCTGGCACCGTGATTGGGATGCTTAATAATTATTTATTTGCTGTTCATGGTGAGATTGTTGATTGATTCTGTTGTGGGACTGGTCCCTTCATCTTCTACCCCTGGCACGCTGATTGGGATGTTATAATTTCTAGGGTATGCTGTCATGAAATAGAACTCTACTGAATTTTCAACAAAGCACTCAAAGCCTGTTGAATCATTTTTGTTTGTTTACATTTTTAGGAAAATAAATGTAATCACCACAACTGTAAAAAAGTGGGTTATTTGGTATATCTATGATTGTGATTTTCTGGCCTATACTTAGTAGAATGGTAACTTCATCAGTTCTTATTTGTATTGTTTCTAATTAATTGTCTTGGAAATAATTAACAGGAATTGGAGTATGGGATTACTACATGAAGTTTGAGGAACAGCTCATTAAGCAATATATACCTGCTAGACCGGTATGATCTCATATTCTGATAGATGAGTACTTAAGCGTGAGTTCTGTTATTTTGGTATTTATATATTTGGCATCTGAATGTTTGTTGTGCATGATCATGTGTAGTTAACAGATGACTCCAAAATGGAGTGGATGTCCTTCAGATAGTTGTAGAGAACTATCTTTACATGAGAATGGAGAGCATAAATCATCCTTAACAGAAACAGCCCCTTCGTCCAGAAGATATTTTGGTTCACTGGCTGTCAACAGAATGTGCTCCCTATCTGCACAAAAGAAAGATGGTAATGTTTACAAAAGGAGGAAGATGGATAAGGACTCAAATTCTCTTCCAGTAGATGAAGAAGTGAAAAAAACGCCGACTCAAAGTTGCACAACATATGAAGATCACTGTTCATCACTCCAACCTGCTATTCCTTCAGATGCAACAATCCCAAATTTAAGGGCTGGTAAGATAGATCTTAACCAAGAGAGTAAACAGGCTGCTGAAGTTTCAGTGAAACCAAATTTGGGTTTAAACGGTAGTTGTTCGGTATCAAGTATGTGGCCATCTTTATTGGTGTTAGACAAAAGAGATGATGCTGAAAGTTCCCCATCAAATATAAGCCCTACAGAACCAATAACAGAGTTCATGTCAGCAAGGGATCTTTGCATTGCCACACTGAGGAAATATGGACGCATAACTGAATCGCGAACTAGAATCAGTACTGAGGAATTAACCGATCATGATACAAACAATTTGTTGCCATGCGGAACTTGTGGGAGCTTGGAGCATCCGCTAAAAATGCTAATATGTGATTCTTGTGAAGCAGCATTCCATTTGTCTTGTTGCATCCCTTGTATTAACGAGCTACCAACTGATGAATGGTATTGCCTGCCATGCTTCAAGAAGAAACCTAAGAGTCTTTATGGCAAGCTGTTGGAGGGAAAGGTTCAACCTTCTGTGAATACTAACCGAAGGCCTCATGGCATGACTCATATAGAGTACATGTTGAAGGATACTGAGTCATATGTTACCGGGGTACGAATTGGTAGAGATTTTCAAGCAGAAGTGCCAGAATGGTGTGGTCCTACTTGCAGGTGTGTTTGCTTGCCATTATAACATTGGCATCAATTAGGAATAGTAACATGTAAATTTTGGTATAGTAACCATAAATTTCAGATGATAGCAATTTTGCATGAAGATGAACGTCTATAGTTTTTATTTTCATGAGAGCTATGGTTGTCACAATCTTAATTACATGACATTACATGAAGTTGCGAACATTTTATGTTACAACATACTTAACAGTGTTGTAACAATGTAATATGAGATGTGCTCTTCCTTATCCTGGGGTTAAATCGTTGTTGTCGTCACCTTTTTAGATATTAATTCATATGTTGATAGTTCATTTTTGAATTGTGTGCATGTGCTGAAGTCGTTTATTGATTTATTTTAATTTCTAGTTATTGTGTCATTCTTGAAAGGAATAATATTCACTCATTTCACAAAAGGTTATTTGTGATCTTTATATTAATGTTGGTTGCTTTTTTACTTTCCTAGCAAAGTATGCATCATTTCGAAATATTTGCTAGTAATATTGATGTTTCACTGTTATTATACACTCAAATCATTTGAAATTATAAATTCTATAAAAAAATTGGACAAACGGAAGAATTATGTACATTTGGGAGGCTAGTAAAATTTCATAAAATCCAAAATAACCTGAAGGTTTTTATAAAATTGCTGGAGCAACCACTTGGGGTTGCCCGCATGGTTGTGACAGGTTAGTTGGGTATACAAAGTAATCAAGTGGCATCAGTGTTGCGAAACTAATGGTTTTCCTGTTGAAACTATCATCTATATGTTGATGCAGGAGTCATCTTTGGCTGGCATATGATATAAAATTATCAGCAACATTGATAATGTATCCTTATATACCAGTATACCACAATGTGTCATTCGATTCATCTTTCGTGAATTACAGAAGAGCAGAATTTTATGGGTGCGCTGATGTATGCATAAGCTCCATGCATGCTCCTCTACCTCTATGAAATAGTAGTTTCGTTGCATTGGTCATTTTTTAACCTTTTATTCTTATTGATTTGCATTTCTCAGTCCAGTGAATATGAGAGACCATGAATAAATTATTAAATTGTATTTACAATGGGTTTTGCTTACATTCTCAAAATTATTCCATCATCTTTTTTTTGTAGCAACGATGATTATTTCGAGGAACCTTGTGAGTTTGATCCTGCTGAACTCACTAAGTTGAATGTAAGATTTGTAGCTTTGATCTGGTAGCATTTCCCACATTAAATTTCTTAGATCTGTTCCTTGCTTGTATAGCCATGGAAAATGGGTAACCAAAAGACAACTTCAATTGGTAACTGGATACAGTGCCGTGAGATCTTGAGCGCAGGTGATTCTGACAAGCCAGTTGTCTGTGGCAAATGGAGAAGGTAACTAAGTTTCCTCTTCCATAGCTTTTGCATTTTATATGTATATTTTTATTGATAGGATTTTGCAATATATATTTTGACAACACAGTTGGAACAAATATTTAAATTTAAAATTTTCCCATGCGAGCCTCTCTTTTCTGAGTTGCTGCATGGTATTAAGTTTATGGCGAAACATATCAAACTTGGTTTATTTCTTGCCTGATGTAGCATAAAAAAAAACATGTTTTAACCTTTTTACTAAAGATTTTTACTCATGTTTATTCTAGTGAGCTAAATTTGCCAAGCATGTAAGGATCAACTAATTTCCAGACTTCTCTATGCTCCGTTAGCATGCTATGTGCCTATGGAAACCTTGTCAACTAATCTCCATAATTTTCTACTCTCTGTTATCATGTTAATAGTACCTGATTAAAGTCATCTTACTTCAATCCAGCTCAACTATTATTTGGTTCATATGTCTACGGAGTTGTTGCTAGTGAAACACTAATAACTAAATATGTACTTGGATTTCTGTACAGCTCAACCCTTTTTGCTAGTCTTTATTTTTCTTATTATATGGAGTATCTTATGTAGCTTTGAAGGTATCTGATATTGTCATTAAAAAAAACGTTTCATGGGATCTCCTGCAGGGCACGCCTATTTGATGTTCAGTCAGATGATTGGGATTGTTCTTGTTGTCTTCCCTGGGACCCAGTCCATGCTGATTGTGCTGTTCCACAGGTATCATTGTACTTATTTTCTTGATTGCTCAAGTAATATGTATGTCTGGAAGCAATTATGACTGCTGGGTGGTAAATGACCCAAGTGTTTACCATGTAATTTGTGTTCGTATTCAAGTGTTGCACTTGCACCTCTCTAGTTCTATCATGTTTCTATTAACCGCATGCCGCATGTTTTCATGAGCTGTTGTTGCACAATACTGTATTAATTGCTCAAACATGTTTCAGCATGCAGGCAAGATGTACCTTATTGCACGTTATTTCTGTGACTAGGCCATCTCTCCATCATCAATTTTATACTTTATTCTTAAGAATGGATACGGATGTAATTGTTTACACATAGGGTTCCACATAAAGATAACCTACAGTATATAATTGGTATCTGAAATGTTGCCTGTATCTTGAAAAGGATAACCTTTCGTTCCTACTTTGTGTATGACCGTGTCAAATTTGTAGTATTGCAAATTACTGACGAAAGAAAATTATCCTTTCTAGTTCTGTATTGTTGTGTATGGGAAAAGCTATTAATGTAAAAATCTCTTTTTATAATAACAGAAAGGATGCCCTAGCCTCTGCTTATTCCTAAACCTGGTCTCCATTATATTGATTCCACAGGCATCTATAGCCAAACGGGCTGCAGCATGGAAATAGAAATGATTATGCTCTGTATTAAGCCAAATCACCGTGGTTCTAGTACATTCCTGACGTTTAAAAAATGACTTAGCTACCTTTATTATGCCTTATCACCATGGTCCCAGTACTTCAATAGCTGCCATTAGTTTGAATAGTGGTTACATTTGGCATATTTTATGATTATTTGAAATAAAGTGTGTATGCATAATTAGAGAGTCATTCTATTTCTGTCATTAGTCTAAGACTTTTTTTTTTTTGTTGAAGTACATATCTGTAATTTATATTTTTGGGAAAATAATGTCTGTAGTTGCTAGTATGGAGTGGGTTGTGTGTAGTGCATTCCAAACTTCCACTAATAAAGGAACAAATCCATTTTACACCCCTAAAGGCTTGAACTATTGAGGAAGTCCACTTAACCCCCCTAAACTATAAATGGTCCATTTAGACCGCACAACTATGAAAACCGGAGCAAATATGGCCAAGGTGGTTCTAACGGTGATTTTGCCATTTCTAATTGGAATAAGTCAGTTTACCCCCTTAAACCGTTAAGAAGTACAATAAACCCCCTAACTACAAATAATATCTTATAAAATGTTCAATATCTTTTAAAAAGCACAGGAAAATATAGTATTTTCAGAATTTTGTACTTTAGGGGATTTATTTATTGGGCTGTAATATTTTTGTATGAAATTTTGAACCAGTGTGTATTATTTAATAAATTGAATATTTTTAGACCACTGGTACACAGAACCTTCGGTTGGCCTATCGTATGTCCTGCTATGCTGTAGATCAAAGACAGCTGGTGTTAAATAGATGCTTTTGGTGCCCTCAAGGCTGAGATTTTATTGTTTGCTGTAGGAATTGGATACAGATGAAGTTCTAAAGCAGCTGAAGTATGTCAATGCGGTAAATTCTAGTACTACAAACTATTGCATTTTTGTGTTGTCATTGATTCTACAAAATTTTGTTTTTGAGAACCTTAAGGAATATTATATTAAAAATGTAATAATTACAGCAGTTTACAAAGACCCATAGGATCTGAAAGAATAAGTGCAGAAAAGAAGTCTAACAGTAACATCTACTGAGAAGATGAACGATTTCCACTAATGATGGCTTCTAACTTCATCAAATAAATGTCTGTTGCTGAGTCAAACATTCCCACACCCGAAAGTAATTAGCTCATTGAAAAAGAAAATGGTTTCTGCAAGAGCCTTTTCCTTAGTAATAGTAACATATGAAAGGTATCCAAGGAAGTGTCCCAACTGATTGGATCATGTCCTGGCATGCTTTGCTAAATTGACAATTGATACATAGGTGCGTCCAGCTCTCATTCAAGTTTAATTGACTCTATGTAGTGAACAGCTTGGACCATGAAGTTATTATTTCTCTATAACACCCCCTTTGTGTCTATATTCAAGTAGAAAAATCCATAGGAAGCCTATGCTTGAGCATGCATTTGTTTCCCAAGCCCATCTATAGATAGGAGCAGCTTGTAATTTCCTGAAAAAACTTCAGCGTGACTTTTCTGTGTTTACAGCTTTACATGCCTACAAAAACTATTAAGTTCAAATGCTGATTTGCCAAGTTTCTTAAATCAAGAATAGGGTGTAATATGAGAATAGCACCAACTCTTTTATAGTCAAGACGGGACCTATCCTGTGTACATCACCGCCTACATCTCTCATCATGATTTGTTCCTTAGAATATGTGACCTATGAACCATGTAGTTTTGGGTTTGAATTACAATCAAAGCAGGCTGCATGCATGTGTATAACATGTTTTAATAGTTCAGATTCTTGCTGTTACATGTCCTCTGCATAGTACTCCCTCCAGTTCCATAATACTTGACGTTTTGGACATTGACATGGTTTTCGAAATACAACTTTTACCATCAATTACTAATGAAATATATTTACAAAATTTATGAAAATAGGATATTTTGAAAGTATTTTTCAAGATGAATTTATATGTATGTTTTTTATGTACTCAATCCAAATAGTTTAAAAGATTTTTATAGATAAAGTTTTAAAATTTTGACTTAAGACATTTAAAATGACAAGTATTATGGAACTGGAGGGAGTAGATAAGTCTTCTGGGTAACCCTGCAAGTTTTAGCATTCACCAACCTAAGTTGATTGTTTCCTTTCTTCGTTGATTTCATTTGATAGCTGTTAACTTTAGGTTTAGGCCTTTAGGATAGTAGTATTCTAGAATTTTCTTCCTTTTGCGAGAATAGGACATTTGTAATCATGTATTCAACTTATATGCTGGCTAAACTGTGGATATTACCAGTACCATTGGGTAAATTATGGACACTCTGGTCTAGGCATATTATTAAAGAACTCGTTTAAATTCAAACTGACATGCCCGTCATTTTTATCAATTTTCAGCTGAAGAATAGGCTGGTTAACAGAAATCACAAGCCTGTTTAAAATCAGGGAAGGTATGATAGGCAATGGCTAAAAAAGGGTCATCCATCCAGTAAGAGTCACCGTGCATCATGTTGTCATGTAGTGAGCCGTCTGGTGTTGCTAGAACGTGATACATATGTTGTTGTAGCTTCTTTCATTAATTAACCCTCTTCACCCTTCCCCTTTGTATTGTCCCTGTAGATTTTGATCCAAAAGAATTGTACAACATAGGTTTGTTCATGCAGTTTCGAGGCGGTAACGATCAACAGTTATTGATTTTTGCCGCTGCCAAACAATCCTGCGATCCTGCACCAGTTTTGTTCAATGTAACTTTTGGATTAGGGAAACCAATCTGTGGTGGTATATTTTCTATTTTTTGAACATTATCTTAGAAGAGGGCCAAGTGGGGCCATATTGTAATGTCTGTCATGTCTCTGTAGAATCTGTAGATATAGAATTCTATGCAGCCCAAAAAGCATAGGTTGTTACCATCTTGTACCAGAGGAAGTGGATATAATCAGAACTGATTGCGGAAATGCCTCTACATTATCATTATCTGGATACAAGCATTTTTTTACATGTTTTCTTACTTTGAACTGATAAGCTACATCAGAATTACTCCGTTTTTTGTAAGGCGTCATTAGCACTGGCCATTGTTTAATAATGCAATACTATCATGTTACCATGCGTTTTTCTTTCCTGAAAAAGTTAGGGTTAGATTGAAAATATTTTAGCAATGTTAAAAAAAGGACAACCAGGGGAAAAGTGGTTTTACGATGGGTATTCTACGAAAACTGAACAAAACTCGGTTTGTTTTTTTTTTTTAAAATAAAGTATGAAAAAAGGGGTTGGCTTGAAAACATATTGGTAACAAGCGAAAAAGTTCAACCTTGGGGGAAAATGTTTTATCGCTGGTATTTGAAGAAAGTTGAGCAAAACTAGTCTTTTTCAAAAAACAAAAAGATAGCCCCTTTGAACTTTTGATAATTTTTTTAAAAAAATCTAAAAAGTATGGAAAGATGGGGTTGGCTAGAAACATATTGGTAATGTGGGAAAAAGTTCAAACAGGGGGAAAAGTAGACTGGTGTAATGGTACCTGAAGAACATTAAGAAAACCTCGTCATTTTTTTTTAAAAAAAACCAAAGGCTAACCCCCTTGAACATTCTTTGTAAAATTTCAAAAAATCCAAAAAAATAAAAAAAAACCCTATGGTTGGATCGAAAACATTTTAGCAGTGTTAAAAAAAGGGAACCAAGGGAAAAAACGGTTCTACGATATGTATTCGAAAAAATGAGCATAAGTTGTATTTTTTGAAAACAATAAAGGCTAGCCCCTTTGCACTTTCGACAAAAAAATTTTAAAATCCAAGAACTATGGAAAGATGCGGTTTGCTTGAAGACATATTAGTAATGTGGAAAAAGTGTAGCCCGGTAAAAAGTGTTTTTAGAATTGTATTAGAAGATAATTGAGTAAAACTAGCCTTTTTTGAAAAAAAAAACCCTTTGGACTTGCTATGTAAAATTATAGAAAATTCAAATGTTTAAAAAAGTTACGGTTGCATTGAAACATCTTAGCAATGTTAAAAATAGTGTAACCTAGGGAAATTGTGGTTTTACGATAGGTATTTGAAGAAAATATAGCAATACTCGTTTTTTTTTAAAAAAAGGCTAACACCTTTAGACTTTTGATAGAAAATTTTAAAAAATCCAAAAGTCATAGAAAGATGGCACTGGCTTGAAAACATATTGGTAACGTGGAAAAATGTGCAACATGGGAAAAGGTGGTTTTATGATAGGTATTCAAAGAAAATTTTGCGAAACTAGCATTTTCGAAAAAAAAAGCTAACCCCTTTGAATTTTCAATAAAAAATTTATAAAATCCAAAAAATATGGAAAGATGGGGTTGGCTTGAAAACATATTGGTAATGTGAAAAAAGTGTAACATGTGGAAAATGGTTTTATTGCTGGTATTGAAAGAAAATTGATTAAACAAGCATTTTTTGGGGGAAAAAAAACAAAGCTAACCCCTTTCGACTCTCGATAAATATTTTTAAAAAATCCAAAATTATGGAAAGATAGGTTTGGCTTGAAAACATATTGGAAATGTGGAAAAATGTGCAACCTGGGGAATAGGGGTTTTACGATTGGTATTCAAAGAAATTGGAGAAAAATTCGCATTTTGCGAAAAACCAAAGGCTAAATCAAAGGATAGGTATTCAAAGAAATTTGAGCATAACTTGCCTTTTTAAAGAAAAAACAATGGCTAACCCCTTTGGGCTTTGGATAAAAAATTTCAAAAATAAAAAGTGTAGAAAGATGGGATTGGCTTGAAAACATATTGGTAATGTGGAAAAAAGTGCAAGCCGGGAAAAAATTTGTTTTACTACTGATATTCAGAGAAAATTAAGCAAAACTCACCTTTTTTTTGGAAAAAAACCAAAGGCTAACCCTTTGGACATTCTCTATAAAATATTGAAAAATCGGGATGCTATCTTGCTAAGCACGGATTCGCAGACAGAAATAAAGGAAAGATATTGTGTTCTAGAGCTAGGAGCGGGAGAGCTAAATGATAAAAATTGAAGTGGCTTCTACGTGATGAATTGAAAACACATGATAGCACATGAAACCATATAGAATTATATTTTAGCGGTGGGGTCTATGTAATAGAACCACACCATATTTAATGGTGGGATCCACATGGTGAAACCACGTGATATCATACTCGACGATGAGAACCTATATCATAAAACTACAAGACACCATATTAAACCTTATGATATCATAATTGATCGCAGTGCATACACGTTGAAAACACATAATACCACGTGAAACCACATTATACTACTGTATATCCCGTCCCAAAAGGCTTGGACGGGATATATACCACTCAATAGTAGGCTGGACCCATTCACTAATTAGCGAGACAGCTAGCGCATTACAACATGTTGGGAGTAGTCAAGCTAGTTATGAATAAGCTAGTTGAGTTGGTGTGTTAAGTTAAACTCCGAGTGGTTCTTGCATTTACTTGTCGAAGCTATTATCCAACATTATGTAGTGTGTTATTTGGAATATCTTTTAGAGATGGCTTCATGATAAACTGAAATAAACTAAAAAAAAAGCCAAAATCTTTTTTTCCTTTCCAATTAAGCTTAAACTACAAACATTTGCAAGATCGAGCCGAGCTTGCCAGTTTGCCGTCGCCTCGGATCATTCTACACGACGGTCCAAGGTCAGTGACCACGTACTCCATGCGTACTTCAGGGACCGGACTACACCAGCAGTGATAATTCAGCAGCTAGTAACACTCGGGTCACACGTACAAAAACCAGCCAAAATCAAGAGGCGACCTGCAATACTAGTACTCCGTATCAGCTGGCTGGCAGCGACTGAAATGACCCAAGTCCTACATCTTAAGAGTAAATATTCCTCGACGTGTTGACAGTCTAGGGCTCTAGGCCGCTATGAAATTCCTTGCCCCTGTCACCATTCATGAGCAAACAGTTTTCATACTTGCATAAACATGAACATCTTCTAGTCTAGACTTCTATATATGAAGACTGATCATCGCCACAAATTCTGTAGTCACTTTTTTTTTATGTCTAAAGTTCGTGTTTTTTCAGTGGCCACAATCTGTTCAAGCTCCACGAAAGTTTCGGTGAATTTCCCCTGAGCTTCTAGTTAGTACTTAGTACTCGCACAGCCGCACTTGACTCGCTATACTACACAAGTCTAGAGAATTCACCGAGGATTCAAATGGAAAAGCTACTTCTCAGCTATGACCCTCGATTTATATTAGCCTTGAACTTTAAAAACGGGTTACTTTTACCAGTCAAAACTGTTATCAGTTAGGTCAAAGGACCATATATTTATGACTGATTTTGATATTTCGAGACTGAGTGAGCTCGATTTTGGAGTTTTGGAGCTAAACTAGTTCATCCTTATTTTTTAAATTGAAGTAGTGTATCCACCTATGCAAGGATGACTATTTGAGCGAGACTTGAGGGAAGCACTTCATCCGGTGACAATCACCGAGACTTGGGGCCTTCAGTAGTTAGCAACAAGCTAGCTACGACTGGTCACCTTTCTAATCCTCGAGAGCGAAAAGAGAGGAGGGGAAAGAACATGGCATGGGAGATCGACACGTCACATACCCGATCACTGGTGAGCAATCACATCACACAGAAGTACTAAACTAAACACACAAACAACATGAACAAAGAGGAGTATACACTGCATGTGGTACCGCACAGCACCTCGTTGCATCACAATATCTCGAAGCAGAAAGGCTCAACGTCTGGCAAGAAGAGATTGGCATGATCCAGATGAGATAGCATCCTTCATGTGATGCACTTGATGGGATGTTGGACATTTTGATCGTTCATCAGTGTCACTGATCATGGGTGAGCATGTGATCATGTCTTGTCAAATGTGTGAGAGCATTGAAGATAGGTTTGCGATGTTGTTGTGGTCGTCACTTTCTTGCATTTCTTAGTGTTTAAGCTTGCAACACGCAAGGACTATGCATCTATTTTTAAGTTAGCGAAGAAAAGTAAATACATAGAGCATAGCCGCGCTCCATCACGCTTTCACATCGCTCGGAGTAAGACGGCCCGTCCGATCGCATCGGCAGTTTAATTTTTGATCCAGCTATATATCGAATCAATACTTATTCAAAAGAATTTCTTATCGAACCAATACTTTAAATATTGGGAATTACACAAAACTGGATTTTAAAAAACATGAGATTTTTTCAAAAAAAATAAAAAAGTGAATTTTAAAAATCATGTGACTCTTTTTTGCAAAAAAAATAAAACCTTCACATTTCTTCGAATATAAAAATTTGTTGGTTTTTATGTATTTTTTGAAAATTCTACAAAATTCCAAATTTACAAAATTGTTCTGATAATTTCATAAATTTCTTAAGATTTTCAGTATTTAAAATCGCAGATTTTGTTGGAAATATTTATTAAATTTTACATAACTTTAAGTTTAAAAATCGTGATTTTTTTTGGGAAAAGTAAAAAAGTTGACAAAAAATTGGATTTACAAAATCGTGATGATTCTCATTATATTTTGATATCATATTATTTCAAGAATTCTGTAGATAAATTTATAAAAAATCACAAAAGATTGAATCTGAAAAGGGCGCATAAAAAAATTAAGGGTTACATCTACTATTTCGATCAATTTTTTTCCTAAGGTTTTCATGTGATCCAATAAAGTTTTCAAACTTTTCAAGATTTATCATTTGAACGGTGTTTTAGGCCATGTTATCAGGGAGCTGGAGCATCATTGCACGTGGGCCCCACTAGTGCTATTACATGACCTGTTAATCTGTTATTAACCTGTCGGTGTGAAAGCATTCTGGCTTTGGTTACACTGTGCACAACTATACACTGTGTTTAGAGTAATTAAGCAAGGTATTGACCTTTTTTTTTTTCTCTTGTTAGTCTAAATTATGTCCACGGCATTTCTTCCTAGAAGCAAGGACCATGAAAAAAAAATAGAGTAAAATACATGGACGGTTCCTAAACTATTAGTCGATTCTCATCTAGATCCCCATTATTTAAAACTACAGTTTTGGGTCCCTAATCATTTTAAGTGGGTCCGTCCTGTTCCAAACTTGACATGTGACAACCCTAGAGTTGACGTGCTGCTGACATGTCACGTAAATTACTTTTAAAAAGGAGAAAATCATAAAAAAGCATAAAAATATGGGGAAATCATTATAAAAAATGAAAAACATTAAAATGTGGGAAAATTATTTTAAAAAATGGAAAAAACATAAAATACAGGAAAATCATTAAAAACATATAGACAATATCAAAAGAATCTAAAAAAGGGAATATCATTTAAAAAATGGGGAAATCAATTAAAAATAATGGAAAATCATTAAAAAATCATAAGCATATGAAAAAAATCATAAAATTATTAAAAAAACATAAAGAAAGTGTGGTCGCCTTTAATCCCTCCATAGTTGTAAGCGTGACCTCTAGCATTGTGGCGTATGGGAGCCCTCAAGTGCTTCTTTTTCTACTTTTTTCTGATTTTTCTTAATTGATTTATGATTTCCTGTGTTTTTTTTATTATTTCTGAAATTTTCAGAATTTTTTTCTAATTTTTAAAGCAATTTATGTGATATGTACGGCCATGTCAACACCACGTCAGCTCCAGGGCTATCACATGGCGGGTTTGTACCGGGACGAACCCACTTAACAAGATTAGTGATCCAAAACTGTAATTTTAAAGAATAGGGATCTGGATAAGAATCGACTAATAGTTTAGGGATCGCCCGTACATTTTACTCTTAAAAATAAGTGAGCTAGAGAAATAGCAGACCCTGTTTGATTCGTCATATGGCGCAAAGCAAATGACTCTTGTTTTCTTGCTTTCTCACTCTTGGAAGGAATATGTGCCATACTTCTCTTTCCTCCAGCACCTACTGCTTTTAACCTCTGATTTCACATGTGCAAATCAGCGTGGTAGAAAAGGAAGGCCAGTGTTTGGCTTAAGGAAGCAAAGGCGAAGGAATCTCACTTAGTGATTGCCTTTGCGTCTATCTTCAGCTTAAAAGATCATGGTTTCTTATCTTAAACACCATCTTTCAAACATTTGTCATTAGCTGTGGCGATAATCAGGGCCTTCTTTGTTGAGTAGTTTGCATGGCACTTTGATTGTGCCTCCTTTTCTCCCACTAGTTCCCCGCTTTGGGTGCAGAAAGGTCCGTAGTAGTACAGCTTGGTTGGTGGTTGGGATAACCCTTTTAGGTTCAAGACTAGTTGGTCTTATCCATGGATCAGAGCTTAATTAAAGTTTTGTTAAACAAGAGGAGAAGGTATCTTAATCAGGAGCATGACTTGCATGATGAATGCCCGTTAAAATATTGCACTCACTGTGAAACTTCATATAAATATTTCAGTATTTAACTTCTCTTCCTAACGTTCAGAGTTGTGCTGACAGTGTAACCAAAGCCTGAATGCTCACTCACCAGTTACCACTAGCAAGAGTGGCACGCTGGGCTTAGCAGGTCAATAATTGGTCAGGGGGCTGTCATTAATTAATGTGCCCAAAAGAATGACGTCTAATACTAAGAATTGCCACATGAGTAAACTCCTCATAGTATAGTTCAATGGTGGATATCAAGTAGCTTTCACTAATTATTGTTTGGTTCCAGCTCCACCTAGGTCATAGTATTGTGCAGTAGACATTGATTCAATATTATAGCCTCACTTTAGCCTTATGCCTGGTATTCTAAATAAAATGATCTGGGAGTGACGTACTGGAGTGAAAGTTCGCCTAATCAAATCAAGAGCAAATTAACCATCTAGAATCTTTAGAAGTTTTATTTTTGTCGATGTATGATCTAAAATTATTATTAACACCAGAACTTTTGCAGTTTGATTCTGATATATGCCTGAAATAGGATCAGTCAAATTAACAGGGATATGCCAGCAAGTCTCTCTGTCTTCATGGCTCCTTTTGAACAAGAAGATATATTCTAGATTGTTAGTTTTCACTGCATATATACAGAATAGGAGTCCACACCGCATGAAAGAAAAATCGCAAGAATTATGCACAGTTTGGCTTTTGGGCAGCATGATTCTAGAACGCAAAGCTGGGAGTGGGACATGCTTTTGGTCTCGTTTCCAACTCTGTCGCACATTCTCAAATCGAGTCAAGTGTCGAAGAGAAGCAAACCCTTAATGTCTAGAGCTGGCCGTTTCACACTATTCAAGTCAGTCCTCTGTCATGCCCACCTACATCCTCTTAGTGGTCATTGCTCATATTGACCTTGGAGCTAGGGCAACTGTGGTGGCTCATCCAGCCTCTCATCACCATCATTGGAACTCCTGATCAAATCACTTGGCGCTTCACCTCCTCTAGCACCTTTTCTATCAACTCCGCCTACCGCCTTCAATTTGTTGGAGGCACATGCTCTCCCTTGAAAAGTAGTATCTGGAAGGCCTAGACACCCTCTAAATGCAAATTCTTTGTCTAGACCTTACTTCACAATCTATTATGGACGGTTGATGCACTGCTCCAACGACGCTTGCTAGTGACTACTTATGCCTCCTGTGTTGTCACAACTTGATGGCTTCAAGTCACCTCTTTTTGGAGTGCATTTATGCCATCGTGATCTGGCAAGGAGTGGCCTCAGCTAGTGTACAGGGATCAACTATGTCATCCTAGTCATCCTTTGCACATTTGGCTAGAACGGAAGCATAAAATTTTGTACAACTTTGGACGCCCTTCTAATGTTCTTGTAGATACCATCTTAGAGGACATGCACCTTTGGGTGGCAACAGACGCAAATCTTATAAATTAGTATGCTGCATTCATACATGTCGGGGTTCTTTTCCCTTGTATTTTTCCTAATCATTGAATAGAAGGCAGTTCTTCAACCCATATTAAAAAACGAACAGACCAAATAAAACTAAAATAATATAATTGAGCTTTTACATTACATGAAAGTAAGGGAGCGACTGGGCAGCAGTCGCCAGCCCACTCGCACACCTCGCTCAAGCCCAGCAGCCAGTGAGCACGCGGCGCGTCCCAGGCGACTGCCGCCGAGGAAAACTGCAAAAGTAATATAATTGAGCGGTATATTTTTCATCTAACCATTTTTGTAGGGCATCCATAAAAAAAAATTATAGTATAAAATTATATGGGGTAGTATAAAAAAATTGATAGAAATGAATGTCTTGTGTTCACTTAATTATATTATTTTTAAAAAAAAATATGTTGTCACCAACGGTCAGATGCTGTAAAATTATCTAGGAGAAAACAGATGAACATAATAAAAAACTACAAATGGTCCTGACCTACAGCTACACAGTTTCTAATGTGTACGAGTAAAACACTAGTAATAATGCATCAGAATTTCTTGGCAGCTTTCGTGTCCAAGCTAGTTTTGTCCCCTACGAACAGGTTGCCGCCTACCAGCCGGCCTGTCCCTCCAGACCGTCAAGCGCGTATATATGCGTTCTTCGCTCTGAATTTGACCCGAATTAACTTCCAGCACGCATGCATGGCGATTGGCGCGTGCCGCGTGCGTGTAGAAATCGGCAGCACACTGCACACGCCTAACGACCAAGCTAAGCCACTGCCATGGCCGTCTCTTTCAGCTTCACCTAATGACATACTCATTAACAGCTAATCCTTCCATCTGACAGCGGCAAAGTCGCAGGATCGTGTGCTCCTGACGGCAATGGCGGCCGCGATTGGCGGGAAGATCCCATGCTCTACCGATCATAGGGGTTGCAAGGAGTCAAATCTTGTGTTCTTCTTCTCCTCCTTGTGCTATACTGAACTATATTCTTGTTGTAGGCTACGAACCTGTGCACTTGTAGGTGATAGAAATTCAGCGATATTCTGCAAGATGTGATTTTCAGCACAGCTGTTCTCCAGGTTGTCACTGACTCGATCACTGTGCTCCCAGCCTGAATTTGTCAAAGACAAGAGTTGCATTGTTACCTACCTGTATATACTATATAGAGCACATGACGTACACCCAAATGAAGTTGACATGAGTGCAATTTGGAGGCAACAGAAGGATGATGATGATCTCAAGAGGTCGATCGGCACCTGTCAACTTGTTTCGACACTTGGCGAGTTTGGATATGCGGAAACGGCCGCCCTATTCCCCTATGTATTGGCATTTGTGTTCTCCTCTTTATATTCACATAAATGAATTTGTTAAGTCAACTATTTTAGCTATTATTTTATTTGTAGAATGCAGGGAATTTTATGGAGCGCGATTACCCAATGCCCATATATGCAAAGTAAAGCAAATTCTGGAATTCCTGATCAATCAAATGTGGTTTGATCAAAATGTTACACGTATTTTTACAAAATAATCACAAAATCCAAAATAAATAGTATATTTGAGTTCATATATATTTTACAAGCTTATAAAATCTGCACCCATATTTTACCGTGATGTATGAATACTTTAAAGAAATTTAAAGGGGGGGGGGGGGGGGGGGAGCTAAACAATAGTGCGAGGTTCTAATTTTATTTGAAAATTTTCTATCGAGTAGAAATCGTAAATAACTCATATATATACTCACCCTGTTCAGAATTATTTGATGTTTTATACTTTTAATGGACTTCAAGATGCAGGTTTGACCATCAATTAGTATTGTAAATTATTTTAAAGCACCAATAAAATTCTAATATCATTTTTTAAGACGAATCTACACATATGATTCTTATGTGTATAACCAAATTATTTCAAATGATATTTGTGACTCAAGTTTTAAAACTTTGACTGACGCTCGTTTCAAACATCAATCGTTTTTTATCAGCGGTAGTATTTAATTTTGGTTTTATGAAATATTTTTTTTTGAAAAAAATACATGTAAAATTTTTGTCGAACCATCTTTGACCGGTCAAGCTAGCTTTGAGCAGATCAAGAATCCTTAGGATCTGTTTTCACATTTCAAGGAGTTAACCTAGTTTCGAAGTTTAGTGACCATGACGTATCGACGAGTACCACGATCGATAGTGCTTCTTCCACAGTTACTCCATATAACTAACCACGAAAGTGACGAGGTTTTAATTTACAAAGAAAAAGTCACTCACCTTTGGTACAAAAACTCTCAAAAGAAAAAACCTTGACTTATTTATTACTAATTTGCAAATCATGGAGTATAAACATCCATTAGCACGTGAAGAAATGCGGGCAACTCCCGGTGCTCTGAACATTGCAGAACCGTCTGAAACACGCGTCGCGTCATGCATGCGGTGTCTGCATCTGAAGTGCACCTACACGAAGGGGTCAAGAGGTAAGAACATACTACTATTAAATGGTGTTTCTTCTCCTTGTTCATATGGCGTCAAAGGAAAACGGAGCACTGGATTTGGACGGCAGTGATCGGTCGCCGCCGACGGCGAGCTGCATGCGGCTCGATCGAGCTTGCCTTTGCCTGCGCACGAGGGGAAAGGGCACACCAAGCTTATTCCAAACGAACTCTTCGCTGTTAATTAATATTAGTTTCTCTTTTTATTGTTTCATGGTCCTTGGCAGTTTCTGTTCTTGAAAGCTTTCAGTCATGAGAAACTTCCGTAGGATCAGATTGAAAAATATGAATCTACATGTTGTATTGTTATGTATGTAGAAGTCTGGATACGCTGGGATACGGACATATATTGTGTCGTTGTCTAATCGTCTAGATTTCAGGAAGTATTCAAATTTTTTTGGTTCGGTTTTGGCTAAACGTACGGCAGCTCTAGAATGTTAGGTTTTTATAGCTCAGAGGATTCAGAACATCTAGTTCGACTGGATTTTAGTAGCTCTGCGAGAGGTTTTGAGATATTCGATAAACGACTTCAAAAAGATTAAAAAGTAATATTAACCTATAAGCTGTAAAAGCATCCCAACAATTCCTTTATCCCTCTCTAAAACATTATTCATGTCTTCATAAAAAGTGTTTTACAGGGGACATAGAGGGACTATTGGGGATGCTCTAAGCCAGATGAAACCATCGTTGTGAGGAGAACTTCAACTAATCAACTAAACTGTTGTCGTAAACAAATCATCTATAATGTTTTCAAACCCATAAAAGTGCTCACACCGACAATAGAAAGGGTTGAGTATGTGTAATGGTCAGACTATAAATCATTCTCGAGTTGTAACATATCTGATTATCTGTGTATGATACCGAGATAGAGTGTTTCAAAACCTAAACTTTTGGACCTATTGATAGAGATTTTAAATAATTTTGAAGCAACTAATGAAAATTTTTAAAACAAATTAGGAACCAAGCAGAACAACTTAACAGGTTCACTTCTACAAACACTTGAAATTAACCCATTCCAACATTTTATCAGATAATCTGATACAATGTATATCGAGAACCGACTCTATATCTTTACTGTGACTGAGCCTATTGCTATGAAAATGGGGCCGTGTGCATAATGAGAAAAGAGTTATTAGTACAATATAAGAGAGAGATACGTAGGAATGGGAGAATAAACACTAAGGTTATTTAGGCAGAAAATGTGCGCAGGAGGTGAATATGAAAATATGGACATGTGAAAGAAATATGTCTAGCAGTACACGTGCTTAGATATTCGTATTCATTCATTTGTAAGCAGAAAATAAGCTGCATGAGTACTGGAGAGTGAAACTGAGCTCCTTTCTGTACCGTGCAGCTGTTATACTTGTGAGATAGAGGGCTACAGTGTCAAAGAACCAACGGATTGGATCATATTCATATCGCTCTTGCTATTTACTTGTGCGCATGCCTTCTTCGGAAAAACTTCGGTTACATCAAAGAAAGCAGAAGGAGATGCATGCCTATATATATGTTTACAACTGTTCATGGATGTACAAAAGCAATACCACGTGACCTCAATTTCCACGTCCTATTTAGAGCATCTATTGTAGGTTCTCACAAATCGATCTCTATATATAAATATCATTTTGTCTGAATCACAATTCATTCGCCCCTTGTATGTTTTCATTCTCTTCAACATCGACTCTATACTTAGTAAAATATTAGAGGCGAGAGAGAAAATCTTTAAATATAAAGACTCAAAAGGTAATTTTTTAAATTTAGAGGCTGTCATATATAGAGACCCTGCTAGAATAATACAGAGAGCGAGAGTTTATAAATATAGAGATATCATTGTAATCAAAACAGTTTAGATTATCTGAAAGAAACAGAAATACGCAGAAGCGTGTTAATTTCTTTGAATTGGCGATTCGATCCAACTTGCCTCAAACAGCAATGGATCATCATGGCTGTCATTGTTGCTGAGCATATGTCTCCAAGGATGGATGTTTGTATCAGCTGCCATTAGCCATCAAGCGAGCTGAGCCACATAGTGGCGTGTCATCCATCTCCATCCTGATCATCACAAATGGCACCTCTCAAACCCAGCTTTTCCTCCATCGTGGTGCTGTCCATTTTGCATGCCTGTTCGGGAAACCGGGGCAAATTAAGTAGCTTTGCCTCCATGAAAAACGGAGGCTAATCATCTTTTGGACGTAATCTTGTGGTCATGGAATTTTCTTAACCTTATGGGAACCATCATAAGGAAGGAATTCGGAAGCCATCGATGTGCTAGCTCACACGTTGCCCACGTGGGTTTGTGTAGTGGGCAAAGACATTGCCATCACTAGCTAGAGTGATCACCATGTTCTAATCCATGGAAGTTGGATAGGCACATCAATGGGCAAGGGGGATGTAACTTTGGAAAATATGTCACGACTCAAACAACCTTTTATGTTGATTTTGAGACCAATAGCGGTCAACCAGAAGTGATACCTTTTATGTATTACAGATCCATCCAACCAGTAGTGATATAGTGACTACCCATGCATGGCTTTAGATTCTCAGAAAAGCATAACTATTGGTTGCTGTCTCTAACCGGTAGTGAAGTGTTGTTCCCTCTATATATCACAACAGTTAACTATTATCACGTACGTGCATATAGCTAGATCACTTTCTAAATACTTTTAAATATTTATAACTCATTGAAAATAGCCTTGAATGCTTTTAAATATTGATAATTCATTTGAAAATACTATTAATTATTTTTACACATTGATAATTCATCTAAAAATACTTTTAAATATTTTGATATATCAATAGTTCATTTGAAAGTATTTTTAAATACTTTTTACGTACCGTTAAGTATGCAGGGGGACTAGATCGTTGGATCATGGATCTAACGGCCACAAGGGCCTCCATGTCCTCTCATAAAACCGTTGAATTCTGCTAAGGAAAATAGGGGAAAGTTGCTAAAAAAAATAATCAGTGGTACTTTGGTGGCTCACATGGGCAGGTTGATAATCCAGATCTTGAAGCTGTACATATAGTTCATCGTGATGAATTTTGTTCAAAAATGGTTTGCGCATAATTAAGCCACGTGCAGCCGTTCATTGGAGCTCGTCCTTGTGCAGTTAAGCCGGCAGGGGTACATGCATGCATGCTTGCTTGGTGCGAATCTTAAAGCAGCTGATCCGCCGTACCAGATCAACACTCGTGCACTTAATTCGCAAGGAAACGTGTGTATAGTGGCAACTGTGTGCTCTTCATTTCCATGTGTATATTACAAGAGATTTTGTACGCCCTTGATTGATTGACGTGGGGGCAGCTACTATTGTTTGTCAATGCGGCATTGTATTAATCCATTGATCATAGCTATATAGGAAGGCATAATAATGATGATAAATTGGGTTTATTTTGGAACCATGCATGCTCGACAGACAGTGAATTCACTGATTCTTTTCCTTGATTGTAATATATATATTTTTTTATCATCCATGGTACAGCTTTGACTTGGACATACAACGTTAGCCACCGAATAAGTTTTAGGAAAGAGTGATTCCAATTTTTTATTAAATAGACCATTAATATATAACAAATAGAACGTCGCAAAAAAAGAAACTCAACAAAAAAAATGTAGTCCCACTAATGGGATTGGGGTAAGAGGGATAGAGTTGAACCATGATTAATATGGCGGTTTTGGGGTTCGACGATAGAACTGATTGGACGGTTACTTAAATGATTTGTTCATGATGTTGTTATTTTATATAAAAACTATCTGTAAAAAGGTTTTTGCCTTGTCAGTGATTCTTAACTCCATCTCACAAAAAGAACAAATTTTGAAACGATAAAATCTTCTTAAAAAAAGATAAAATGAAATAAAAACTAAATCAAAAGGTGGAATGCAAGACTGCAATACCACCAAAGGATATGACTAAATCAAAAGAGGGGAGAGGGGTTCTCAGTGGCACAGAAGATCCTGATGCGTGTGGGAGTGAGCTGTGAGAGTGACCCAGCTCGACTCAACTCAAGTGACTCCTCTCCTCCATTCCATCTGCATTCTCATACTCCCAAAGTCTTCTTTCCTCTTCTCCCCCTCTAAACCTTCGCCTTCATGGATCGACCCCTCCCATCTCCCACGCGAGGAACCCTATAAAAAGCGTCCCGGCGGCCTCCGACCTCGAGTCCAAGCCCCCACCTTTCTTGCCTCCTTCCATCCCCTCCACCAATTCAGAGAGCGATCCATGAAGCTAGCGAGCGAGCTCGATCGATCGCCAATGGAGATGTCGCTGCAGAGGAGCAACGCCAACGCCGCCGCCGCCGCCGCCGCGCCGCCGGAGGCGGAGGCTGAGGCGGAGCTCCGGCGAGGGCCGTGGACCGTGGACGAGGACCTCACGCTCATCAACTACATCGCCGACCACGGCGAGGGCCGCTGGAACGCGCTCGCGCGCGCCGCCGGTGAGTTATACTCCGCTAATTATGTATATCAGCCCGGCCGCTTAATTAGCAGCTGTGCCACTCCGCTAATTGATCTAGATTATTAATCGTGCCGTTTCATTCCATCACGTCACTCCTCACCGATCCAATCATTATATCCACTATCTAAAAACTATTCATGTGCATGCGTGCATATCCAGCTCCTGTGGGCTGATCGACATACATCACTAGCTAGCCAGGCAAAGTAAAATAATCACCAGCGCGGCGAAACCTGATTAGCTGGGCATGCATCATGCATGTGTGATCTATCAACACGAGACTGGATTGAATTAATTAATATTAATCTCGATGCGATGTGTGTATGTGTGTGTGTAGGGCTGCATCGGACGGGGAAGAGCTGCCGGCTGCGGTGGCTGAACTACCTCCGGCCGGACGTGAAGCGCGGCAACTTCTCGGCGGAGGAGCAGCTCCTCATCCTCGACCTCCACTCCCGCTGGGGGAACAGGTAATCAATCAACTCACTAACCGGTCTCGGTCGATTTTATCATGTCCTTAGATACTTTTGTTACATCTTTTATGTGCCATACGAAGATGTCTGATCTACAGTTCAGAAAATGACTGAACTCTCGTCGCATGATGCCGAGCTGATCTCTTTCTTTTTTTAAAAAAAATCACTAATCCCTCTCTCTCACCTTAATTAATCATCTTATCGGTTTCCTAATCATGCCCCTAAATAGGGCTACAAATGGATTGCTTATGAAAGCGGTCTCGCGGGTACCTACCCTAATGATCATGAGTGGTAAGGACGGAGCTAGCGGCGGCCAATGGCGCGAGGACACGTGTGCGCCGGCGTGGGGACGTGGGGTAGCCGGAAGCTTTGACGTGGTGGCGATGGGGACCAAGCCACCAAGGGAGGTTGGACATTGGACTCGTGTAGACGCACCTGCAAAACGCAGCTCCCGTGTATATATGTGGACCACACGTACGGACGTATGTACCGCCCATGTAGCAGTATACGTGTACACGTCACGCCCCTCTCCATCGCAGCACAACGCACTGACGTGGACGTGGCCTCCCAGTCACCCTGCCACGTACACACACACTCACATGCACCCGCCCTGCACGGCTGGGCGACGCCGAAAGCTGTACTAGTTTCCCACTCGCACGCTTCTTCTCTTGCCCTTGCTTTTTGCCTAGCTTCTTCTTCACATTTGATCTCTGGTTGTTCTCTTTGACCAGACTACTTTCACTCATTTCTTATTACAAAATCGTAAAAAGCCTATTTAATCTTAAAACCGGCTTAATGTCACGTGGCTGAGATTTATTTAACTCCTAATTGATTTTTCGAACCATAGACCAGACGTATTTATAGGACATACAAAAGATCCAACGAAAACATGCATCTAGGTACGTGGAAAAGTTGATTGAGAGTTTAATAAATCTCCGTCTTCTGATGATTAGCAAAAGTGTTTAATCTTTGGATCATTAATTACATGATTAGCAAAAGTGTTTAATTTCGAATTGTGTCCTCCATTGTATAACAAAATGTGAATGAACAGGTGGTCGAAGATAGCGCAGCACTTGCCGGGGAGGACGGACAACGAGATCAAGAACTACTGGAGGACCCGGGTGCAGAAGCACGCCAAGCAGCTCAACTGCGACGTCAACAGCAAGCGCTTCAAGGACGCCATGCGCTACCTCTGGATGCCGCGCCTCGTCGAGCGCATCCAGGCCACCGCCGCCGGCGCCGACGTCGTCGACGCGCCGTGCGTGTCCGGGGTGACGACGATGGCGACCACCACCAACAACAACTCGCCGAGCGTGGTCACCAGCTCGTCCGACGATTACTCCTTCACGTCGGAGCCGCACGACGAGAAGATGAGCCTCCACGTCTACGGCGGCGGCGGCGGCGAGATGATGAGCTGCACCGGCGAGTGGATGCAGGACGCGGACCAGGAGTTCTGGTCCACCATGCCGGTGCAGGGCAACGGTGATCAGTTCCAAGACCAGGAGCTCAGTGGATGGGTGCAGGGCTTTTCAGAGGGCATCTCTGACAATCTATGGAGCCTGGAGGACATATGGAAGATGCTATGAACTCTCTTCGTTTTGCAATCACCAAGGGCTTAATTAATTATATATATATGCATGTAAGATAGATTAGCCAGAGAGATCAAGGAAGGCAAAAATTTCATTAGTTCTAACTTCTACTAGAAACGTTACTACAAGATAGCTAAGTTTCTTGTTTTATTTTTTTTTGGGGGCTCCTTTTTCCTCGCCAAGGATCTTTTTGCCTACAGTAGGGTTCTAGGGGCGAAGGTTGAGAGGTGCCTTTCCTTGGTGTTGATATATCCACAACAAACCACATTCATTAATTATGATTGGTTTTGGGACTACTCATTGGCGATTCAGGAATGTATGCATGCTTATCTCCTGCTTGGTGATATGTTAGATAATTATATCGTTTAGTATAGTTAGCCTTGAGCTGTGCCACACCAATAGCATGCATGCAACATCAACCTATGAGAGATTGCGCACCTTATGAGCATGTGGATACTGTTTTACTTGCCCTGTACAACTCGAATTCATGCATGTTGGAGGATACTCAACTCTAGTATATATTAATAAATTAAGCAAGAAACTTTATGGTACAATAAAATGAATATGAGCCGCACGATCCGTGCATTCCTTTCGATCTAATGGCTCTATGTGAGATGCATGTTGTTTGGAGAGATGCTTAAGATGCAAAGGCGCTTTTATTTATTTTGCTACATATATAGGATTCACATGCATGTGCTCCGCATGTGATTAGAGGGGTATATGCTTAAATTAGCACTGATGTTTGGATGGTGCTTACAGTTATTTTCTTCTTCTTTTTCAATATCTAAGCACCTGCTTAAACTTTGTTGCATCGTAGAGAATGCTTATTAATTTACCTAGAGGCTTAATGGCATGTATGGCATTATATTTATGGCAATCCTCTCTCTTATTGGATAAACATGCATCTCGTTGTATGGCCTAAGAGATGCCTTATAAGCACGGATCACCTCACTTACTACTCTGGAAAATTGCTGCAAATAAGAGTAAGCACGAGCTGCATACTTATCATCTATCACCATCAACAAACTAGGAACTAATAAAGCCTGCTTTGGGGGCTGGCTAAAACGGTACTACATGGCACAACCGCTGCAGATACATCATGCATGGACTAGAATTAGGCATGGATACATCATGCGTGTGCATGTGCACAATTTTTGTCAAAACAAGTACTACAGCCTAGGCCGGAAAACGAAAGAAAGCTAAAGCCTTCTAGCCTTTGAAAATGAGAAATTCAAACAGAAACCCAGAAAGAAAAAAAAAATGCTAGCACATACATCATTCTTTCTTTTCCCTATACAGGGAAGGACAAAAGAAAACTGCATGTTTCGAAATTCGTACACATTTATTTGCACCTGATAGAAAAGAGCGAGGGAGAGAGAGAAATAAAATTGTAATTATAAGTTTATATTAGCTATATTTTTATAGTGTTCAAGTGGAGGAGCTATAAGCTTGAGCTAAGCCAGTGGTGTGAAATTCTTGGGGCGGGCCGCAGTTGACGCACCGGCCGTCGGCGGCGGCAGGTGGCGCGGGCCCACTAGCCCACGGACCCTCACGCACGTGCTCGAAAACGTACGCCCCGTCATGCACATCCATGGTCGGTGCCTGCCACGTCACGGGCTCACGGCGCGCTGGTGGGCCCGGCACGTCCACGTCCACGTCAGCGACCGCTGTCCGCTAAGTCCGCATGCGCGCGCGGTCCCCGGTCAGTTAACTGCTAAAACCATCGAGCAGGTTGCTTAGAAAGTTAGAACACTGCTAGTTTTCAGTAATTCAGTCTATAACGATTCGATAGAGTTTCTATCTCAGTCTTAAATCTCACTCTAGAGTTTTTAAATTTAGAGATTCTTTGCTATCTTTATATCTTTTAGATTTTAAAAAAACTACCATGGATCCCAAGACGTCCGTGGGAGAGAAGGTGCCACTAGCCCGATGAAGGAAATAAAAAACGTACAAAAACGAATAGGCCGACATATTCGCGGCTACAATTGCCGCCCATCGACGAAACCATTTATACCCTCCGGTGGCTCAAGAAAACACTACCATAGATCCTGAGATGAGTTAGTTGCTAGAAGCTAGACACCGGAAATCAGAGGCATACGAAAATGGATAGGTCAATTGAGTCCCTGCCACTACTGCCTCCCATCCGTGATCAAGACAACTGCCACGACACCATTTACTCTTTCTCTCTCTTCTCCATCTCATCTCTACCTCGATGGTGAGTTAGCCTGGTGAGCTTGGTGGTTGGATCGATGACCATGACGTGGGAGCTCATCAGATTGAGAGATTAAGATGGCCTAGAAAAAACATGCACATCCTCACATACATATGAAATATTCGGGGGTTTTTTTTTTTGAAACATTGTTTTTATTCTCATAAAACATCTTGTTTGTATGAGGTGAGATATTTTTTTAGTAATAGCGGAACACGATGATGCACCAGTCTTTTTCGTGTTGTATCAGTTGTTTTGGTACGTTTTATCAGCTCTTCACTCATGTTTCATAACGTTTTATCACCTATTCAAGTATATTTTATCTATGTTTAAGCAATATATTTCAGTTTTACTATGCCATATTTCGAAGGAGGACTTTTTTATTCTTTCTACCCATCGTCCTGTGAGAGAATTAATTACTTGCGACTCTACTGGGCTTCTACATGTTAATGAAACTTTCAAAGGCCTAACATAACAGGCTTCCACTTTGCAAAGGCCCAATGGGTTGATGCAGCGTCCATGCATGCATGAGGCACATGGCATGCACATGGCGAACGCAGGGATCAGATTAAAGCTCCGCGCGCGTTCCTCTCCGCCGGAAATGGCGGGCATGCAGGCGTCGCCCACCGGAGAAGGAGAGCCGCTGCTCTCGCGGCGGTCGCCACTCGCCATGCATGCACTGCCCTGGCGACCACTATAAAAGCGCTCGACCGAGAGGCCACGGCGAGATCGCAGAGCTAGCTAGCCATGCACCGATCGTCGTTGATGGCGCCGCGGCGGGTGGCGCTCCTCCTGGGCCGGGCCCTCGCCGGGGTGCTCGTGCTGGCGTCGCTGCCTGCGCCGTCGCACCAGTTCGGGCGCTTCGGCGCGCGCGCCTACATGGGCGGGTCGGTGGGCGGCGCCGGGTTCGGCAAGTGGATCATCCTCAACCAGCAGAGCTACGCCATGAACGCGGCGCTGTACGCGAAGAAGGCCGCCGGCGACGGCGGCAAGACGCTGGACGCCGACCTGTCGGCGGCGGAGGCGGCGAAGGTGACCTACGTGGTGGACCCCAGCGGCAAGGGCGACTACACCACCATCACCGCCGCCGTGGCCGCCGTCCCCGACGGCAACAAGAAGCGCGTCATCCTGGCCCTGAAGCCCGGCGTGGTGTACAGGGAGAAGGTGTTCATCCCGACGACGAAGCCGTTCATCACCTTCAAGTCCGACCCAAGCAACCCGGCGGTGGTCGTGTGGAACGACACCGCGGCGACGGTGGGGAAGGACGGCAAGCCAGTGGGGACGGTGGGGAGCACCACCATGGCGGTGGAGTCGGACTACTTCGTGGCGTACGGCGTGACGTTCAAGAACGACGCGCCGCTGGCGAAGCCGGGGGCGAAGGGCGGGCAGGCGGTGGCGCTGCGGGTGTTCGGGACGAAGGCGGCGTTCTACAGCTGCGTGATCGACGGCGGGCAGGACACGCTGTACGACCACAAGGGCCTGCACTACTTCAAGGACTGCACCATCAGGGGCAGCGTCGACTTCATCTTCGGGTTCGGGAGGTCGCTGTACGAGGGGTGCAGCATCGTGTCGGTGGTGAAGGAGATCGCGGTGCTGACGGCGCAGCAGCGCACCAAGTCCATCGAGGGCGCCATCGAGAGCGGCTTCTCCTTCAAGGACTGCACCATCAAGGGCGAGGGCCAGATCTACCTCGGCCGCGCCTGGGGGGACTCCTCCCGCGTCATCTACTCCTACACCCAGATGGGCAAGGAGGTCGTCCCCGTCGGCTGGGACGGCTGGAACATCGCCAAGCCCGAGAGGTGCGTACATCGTTTTGGACGTTGACATGGTCGCGCGTCGAGTTAGTTGCCTCCAACTCCAAGGATTGGGGAACTGATGATATGTCCTTTCGGTCATTATTGACACATGGTGGTGCGCACGGCCGTCGCCGATCTAAGACTCTGATATCATTTCCGACACTGACATCGATCATCATGTGTGTTTGCAGTAGCGGGATCTACTATGGGGAGTTCAAGTGCACTGGACCGGGCGCCGATGCGAGGAAGAGAGTGGGCTGGGCGTTGGACCTCACCGAGGCCCAGGCGAAGCCGTTCATCGGTACACACTACATCTTCGGAGACTCATGGATTACGCCCCCGCCCAAGTAGATCAATCCATCATGATCCATCCAAATGGGCTTCCATGTTGATCTGTATTAGATTTTCCAAACATTTTGTTAAGGACATGAACAAAATCATCCGCTTAGAATCAATCCTGTAATTTCTTTGCTCGCCTATGCATATGTGTATCCCTTTCTGTGGATTTTTTTTGTGGCATTTCAACTTTACACATCATTGATATGTACAATAAAATGTTAAACCTAAAGATGTATTTTTATCCAAAAATGGGTATATTTCTAGTTACTTTATGCATGAGTAATGTTCTACTCATGTAACTAGGTTTACAAGGAATACATATTCCGATAATGTAAATTATAAGTAAACATGCTCACAACAATTGCACTAAAGGAGTAAAATTATACTCGTCATCAATTTTTATAGGTGTATTCTGATTCGAAATATATCTTTATATCAAAAGCAATTTAAAATGTCAATAAATAGAAAATAATTTTATATACTAGCAATGCATATAACTTGACTAACCATTGATCAAAATTTAAAAAAGTTTAACTGCTTAAAACAATATAGACCTTATAAAAGTAGATGGAGGGAGATGCGCATCATCTGCCTTCAGTAGCCTCCGCCGTTGACTCCAATCGAGGCATCCATCACAAAATCAACGGTCTTATCCCCCCTCTCTCTTTCAGACACATTCTTTTCCCATGCGCTTTCCCCGCCGGCGCGCCACCTCCACCAGCGCGAGGCTGGTCATGGTGGCCGCCGTGCTCAAGTACGTACGTCGGAGACGTAGTACCAATCTGTTCATGATTCCAGCGAACAAGAGCTCGTGATGCTCTCTCTCTCATGGTAGTAACATTGCGGAAGCGTCAAGCATGATGTTACTCACTAGGTGTGTAGGCGCGCCCCGGCGCACCGTATTTAGCATGGTGCGAAAGGATTGGCATGTTATTTATTTGGTGGATAGTTAGATGTGGGTTGGCAGGGAAGGTATGCGATGAAGTTACGGTGTGCGTGCGGTGGCTTCACATAGGTGTAGGATTCGTGAGACATGTTAGGTGTACTGCAGCCAAAAAACAAAGGAGGGGAGGCATCCATGTAAAGGGCGAAAGGATAGCCGGTGAAAAGAGCGAAAGAACAAAGCGTGGTATGACATGGACGCTGTTCCGTCCAGCCTGAAGCGAAGAAAACTAATGGCGCATAGATATTTGTGTGAATCTGGCAACAACAAATAATTCGTCCGTTCAAGGGTAAACCAAATTGAAACAAATCTAATCTGTCTATATATAGATGGTTGGTTCGTTGGAGCGTTGGAAGGTACAGTGTAATATCGATGTTGTTCGTTGCAAGATATTAAACACTATGATGTGCAGCCTTTTTTCTTTTCTTCATGTAATTCATGAATAACACGATGCTTCTTAGTTGCAGGGTCACCAACAATCACTGTCGCTGGCGAAAGCTAAAGAACGCAATGTCCTCAAGCTATTTCTGTGCAGGTGCAAACAATTCGTGCGGTAAAGAGAACATACCGCGGGCGGCGCCGGCACTCGGCAGCAGCCGAGGCGACGGGCGTACAGAAGCGTGGCGAAGAACGCGTGTGTGTGGGCAACGCAGGACTGGGCGGCGAAAAAATGGGGGGAAGCAAACGCAGGTTGCGGCCACGCGGCAGCAGCAGGGAGGGCACGGCCGGTAAGGCAAGCGCGATCGAACGGCTCAGAGGAGCGCAACGATGTGGCCAACCCGCGGCTTTGGCCAGGGTTGCAGCGGAGCGCTGCGGTTGTACCCCATGTTTGCACGGGTTTTTATTTTATTTTATTTTACTTATCAATGAAATAGGTCGGCAGTTCTCCTGTGCCTCTTTCATAAAAAAAAAAACCTGGGGCGCGGCAGCGCAACAAAGACACGCAATGTATATTAGAAAAAGAAAATGATGATTTACTAGCAGTAGCCACGTACAGTGAATCCCCCTTTAAAATTATCGGGAAAATTAATCTGATGGTACTGAAAGGTGACTCGGTTCACTTTCTAGCACTGAAGAAAGGTGGCGCAATTTTGTAGCACTGAAGTTACTCCCCATTACCCCGAACTGGCATGTCGTGACGTGAGGTGCAAATTGTGCCATCTCCGTCTCATTAAGGTACCGATTCGGGTTGGAAAAAATAAAAAAGCCTCCCGTGTTCTTCCTCCTCGGCTGCAGCCCTTCTCCGCCACCGCCGCAGCCGCCTCCACCGCGGAAACCCTAGATTTGCTGTCGTCGAAGAGACGCCGCCGTCGCCATGGCTGGTCGTTCGGTCGGATCCGTCTCTGGTGGGATGCCAGAGTTCCTCCCGTTGGTTTGTTGCCTCAGATGCCTGTTAGTAGTGGTTGGAGCAGTCTGTGGTAACCAAAGAAATTGTGGGAGAATTTACTATAAATGCCCAAACTTTGATGGGGTAAGTGGTTAATTTGTGTTTGGTTCTTCTTGCCCTTTTCTTTTTTTGACTTCGGACATTGCGTAGGTCAATGGGGTGTGCAAGTTTTTCTACTGGGAGGAGAAATATAGAGCATATTTAGCCGATTTGGATGCTCCTGATGCTGGGTTGGTACGGGGACAGCATGAAGACACGAGTGGTGGCGGATTGGTTCAGACGGTTGCAGAGCTCACTAGCACCATGAACAAGCTGATAGATGTAGTTGAGAAGCTATGTACTTTATTTTGTGTTTTGATTTTTGTGATGGTTGTATTGATGGTTACCAATGGCAGAGCTCAATAGCTCATATGTAAGAGTGTTGGTTGTATGTGTATCAGAATTGTCACTTTGCAAGAACATGAATCTGAATTGTCACCTTGCCCATTACACAAAAGGGTTTTGAGAACAACTAGCTGCATTGTGCACAAAATAGGCATGACAATTCCATTTACACAAAAGGAATAGTTAAGCTATGGCAAATACATACATAAAAGTATTATTTCAGAACAAAAGGAATAGTTAAGCTTCATTTGCTTCCTTGTGCTGCTGCTCTCTTCCTTGTCATTGGGCTAGATGGCTTTAGGGCTGCTGCTCTCTTCCTTGTCATAGGTGAAGAATCCTTCTGAGCTGTTGCTTGTTTCCTGGTGGTAGGGCTAGATGTCTTCTGGGCTCCTGCAGCTGAAGGTGTGCTTTTGCTCTTTTTTGTAGCAGGGGCTTCAGAAGATGGGCTCTTCCTCTTCTTTGATGAAGTAGTAGCAGTTCCAGCTTTACTCCTTGTAGCAGGTCTAGATTGTTGTGCAGATGGAGGTGGCTGAACTTCCTCTAGTTCAACTTGGGGTGGTTCCACCATAGCATTTGTACATCCTTTTGAAATGTGCCCAAATTGGTAGCATCTTTTACATTGGTAGGGCTCTCTCTTGTCTGGTTCACCAAAATTTCTGATTCTTTTCTTTCTTGGCCGCCCAGCAGTTCTATCCTGTTTTGGAGGATGTATATAAAACCCTGGATATGACAATGGCCAATGATTCTTGTCATCCAATGGTGGCACCTCAAACTGATAACAATCCTTAAACTTCTGCACAGAGTACCACTCATGCACATAATCTGAAATTGAAGTCCCTCTCAACTATGTGATATAAGCTATTGCATGTGTACATGGTTTTTCTGATATCTCCCAGTGTCCACAAGTGCATGTTCTGTTGGCAAGATCAACCACATACCTCACAGTGGATCCATCATTTGTAGTTTCAGAGACTTCAACTTTCATGTGACCACGCTTAGAGATATTGTACTGCAAACCCCGACTTCTTGTCTTCAACTCTTCCAATACACTTGGGAGGATTTCATCTTGCAGTTTTTTACCTATCTCCTGCCTTATAGCAATCTTCTCTTGCACCAAGACTCTAATCTTATTAAGGAGGTCTACCAGTGGTAACTCTTTCAGATCTTTAATCAAATTGTTGAAGCACTCAGATATGTTATTGTTGATATAATCAACTTTGCAGGTTTTCGAGAACCTAGACCTAGACCACAAATGTTTGTGATGGGTCTCTAGATAAGTGTGTGCTTCTGGGTAAACTTGTTTGATCTGCTCATATAACCTTTTATATTTTTCTTCTCTGCAAGTACAGGCACAGGGCCACATGTATTTCAGAACATCTCTCCTGAATTTCTTTCTAAAGTTTTGCATCAAATGTCTAAAGCACTCCATGTGCTCTGTATCATCACCAAACACTTGCTGAACAGCATGCTCCAGTCCTTTGCAAGCATCAGTGTGTATAGTTAGGCCTTCAGGTGTTCCAATAGCCTTCTTTAACTCTGTCATGAACCATGTCCAGTTGGCATTGTTTTTCTTTTCAAATATAGCAAAGGCTACTGGATACATCCAGTTATGCCCATCAATTGCTGTTGCTGTAGCTAACTGACCAGTGCACTTGCCTGCCTGTCAAGTGAGTGCTATCTACCCCCAGATAAGGCCTGCATCCAACCAAAAAGCCATCCACACAAGGTTTCATAGCAACAAAAATCTTTGAAAACTGCATTTTCCCTCCTTCCTCCCTGCAAACAATGTCAACTACACTGCCAGGACTTGCCTGTTCCAATGCAGCTTTGAAATTCCAAAGCAGGCTAAAACTGTTCTCCCAAGGACCAAGAATTTCATCCAAAGCCACCTTTCTGCCTTGCCAAACTCTATTATACTTCAGATCAATCTTGTATTGTTGTTCTAACATTTTATGCAGCTGTTTTGGTGTGATACGGGGCTCCTTAGCTAATATGGGCTTAGACCTCTCAGCAATCCAGCCCTTGGTGGCCTCTTTCCCTATAAGCCTTCTTGTGCTTGCACATGTATGATTAGGACCAGCTGTCATTCACCATGCAATTTTTTTGCATGCAGGCGTCAAGGGCAATTGTTATCATCACTACCCGCTATCTCAATGTTCATGAAAATTGCTAAGTTTTTTCTTCCACTACTAAGAAAATTTATGAGATCTGCATCTGTTTCTAACCAATGATTAACCCCATCAACCCTAGTATACCAGTACGTTGGTCGTTGGTCACTTCCCCATTTAAATTTCTGCCCGATGTCATCTCCCAAATCAAGCAGAGAGTACTCATCTGGATTAAGCAGTAAACAAATCTTGGTACCCTTGTTATAGTGACGTCTACCATCAATAATAGAACCATATGACAACACGGACACCTCCAAGCAAACCAAATCTGGCCCTGATCCCATCTACGCGAAGACAAAAATTTCTAGGGTTTAGACACGGAACAACGAGCGAGAACAACAAAATAGGGGGAATGCAATACAGGCGAAAGAAATCCTAGTACCTCGAGCTTCCAGGGCACCACGGAGAAGACGGCGGCGGCGCCGCGGTTGCGCCGGCGGCGGAGAGGGGCTGGAGAGGGGCGGAACGGAACACAGGGGTTTTCTTATTTTTTTCCCACCCGAATCGGTACCTTAATGAGACGGAGACGGCACAGTTTACAACTCACGACACGACATGCTCGTTCGGGGTAACGGGGAGTAACTTCAGTGCTACAAAATTGCGTCACCTTTATTCAGTGCTAGAAAGTGAACCGAGACACCTTTCAGTGCCACCAGATTAATTACTTTTCCCTTAATTATCAATGCCGGCCATTGAAGAAACACGAGCTAACCAAATGGAATTGATCGATGGAGAAGAGGTTAGATGTTGGACACGCTGATTCTATGAGTAGCCTCTGTCTTGTGTTCTTTTTAATTTGGCATCCGGACACGTATCACAATGAAATCGAACACAAGAGTGAAGTAAGACTGCACATAATTTTGGTGTGGTCATCCTTTTTCGTTGAAGATATCAACGGTGTGAAAGAATTTCCACCTGTTCTCCATTTGCACATTCCACATGTTTGTAGTTTGTAGGAACGTAGATTGCCATTCCGCATGTAGACAGATTTGCAAAACTAGATCCAGAGGCGCAAGGGTCCAGCTAATATCATCCCTGATCCTTGAAGGGCGATATATAGTGACCTAGGCGCAATAGGAAAAACGTACTAGTGAGCTCTGCAGGAGTCGAATCAATATCACAAGAAGCTGACCAGTGTACGATGTTTATTTTCTACCAATCTGATAAAAAAAATGTTGGAAATGATGCGTACAGGAGTAGTCGTACGTACCAATGCATCCAAAGATTGTGATAAAGTATGTGTTTTGGCCATCCTCCATGAGAATATTTTATCAGTTGTGTTTGTGAAAACAGCTGCACAGGTTCTAGCTAGCGGCATGTGAAGATTTTCCTCTCCATGCATACAACCTTTAACCTCTTTGATTCATAGTTTTGTTCGGTTCGATTCGGTTGACCCAAAATTTGTTTTTTTATATACTATTCGGTGTAATATTTTATAATAATTTTTTGGAGCTTCGTAGGATTTTCCTCAAAAATCTTAAATATATTTTTAACATAATTTTTTCGGTTTTACTTCTACGGAGGAGCCTGCATTTGCTTGCGAGCGCAGGCGCTCGTGCATGCGCTGGAAACGCCGGGCTCGCGCATGCGCTGGAAACACCGGGCTCGCGTAGGCGCTCGCGCATGCGCTCACGAACGCGAGCTTTTGCATTCATGCGCCCGCCGCCGACGCCGCTGCTGAGGGCTCGCGAACACTGGCCCGCCCCGCTTGAGGGCGCCGCCGTCGCCTGCTTCAATGCCCCGCCTTTCTACCCGCCGATTGTTGTTCTTTGCCCCTCTGATTTGCTCGATCGGCAGCTTACAGAGTTTTTTTTTTACTTTTTTATATTGTTTTTTAGTACTTCTGTGTGGTGAAATTTCTGTACAATCGTACTGAAAAAAGATCGCATGCACGAAATGCAAAACGCAGGCGCCTGCGTTCTAGTCGATCTCTAATTTTTTAAATCTTTTCGTACTTTTATTTTATGGTTATCAACTTTTATCCCAAACAAACTGAACCGAATTAAACGATCAACGTATACCCATCTAACATTCCAGCTTGCTAGTAGCTTCCGACTGAGAAAATGAAAAGCTAATGTAACAGATTAATCGGTTGAATAAATCTTTTTTTTTTATTGGGCTCTAATCAGTTCCTTCCCATAGAACGTAATGTCCTGCAATACATAGAACCACACACATCGAGCTGAGAACGAACGCTTCAAAAAATGACAAATTACGTATAATGCCCTAGCTCTCATACGTAGCACGTTCAAGATGATCTAGTGCAGTAGACAAGGACTCCCTATCGATCGCTACGCCGTTTGAGAACAAAAGCATCAAAATCAACGATGAAAATCAAGTGGATCAGCGTTATCTTTTAGTCTATACCAAATTCAGCAATCAAAATCAACTTTATCACGTGTATGTCAAAATTAGTAATCTTTCAATAGTGTCAAAATTTGGTAATCTACGTGAAAATTTAGCCATAAAAACTAACATATGTCAAAATGCAGTAGACAAGGACTCCCTATCGATCGCTACGCCATTTGAGAACAAAAGCATCAAAATCAGCGATGAAAATCAAGTGGATCAGCGTTATCTTTTAGTCTAAACCAAATTCAGCAATCAAAATCAACTTTATCACGTGTATGTCAAAATTAGTAATCTTTCAATAGTGTCAAAATTTGGTAATCAAAATTTTCACGTATACGTGAAAATTTAGCGATCAATTAACATATGTCAAAATTAGTAATCTTTCAGCAGTGTCAAACCAAATTTCCCCTTTTTTATCACGAAATTAACTTGGAGGGAAAAATACGTTTCCAACTTGAGAGGTATAGAGTTGTTTTCAACAAATCTCGTGTGACTACCATAAAATTTTTAGGTTCTATAGACATATGAATAGGGATTGACTTCACATCAGACGATTGAGAGTTATTTAACTTTCAGTTGATTTTCTAGACTGTCGATCAACATTTTCATAGGGCACATAAAATATATGACAGTAGCATCCAGACACGTGAGAAAATCGATTGCGATTTATTTAGAAATCAGTTGTCTGATAATTAGTAAAAGCGATACGAATAACAAAAACAAAATAAACACTTGCATTAAATTAGGGAACATGTTTTTTTCAGCATAAAAAGGTTTTCAATGTACAAAAAAAAAGCTCGGTCTCTGAAGTTAGAACGAGCCAAGTGGATGCCGCGAGCAGAAGAGTGTCACTCGCAGCTGGCCCGGCAGAATCTGTCGCGCACCACCTTCTCGCGCCACGTGTCCAATGTGGGTCCCACCACCAACGAACTAAACCCCCTCATCCCCGGGAGCCCTGCAGTTCCCGCCACTCCTCTCGACTTCCCGAGAAGAAAAAAAAAATCCCAAGAAATAATTACGGAAATGGCACTGCCGGCGTTCGTGGCGGCGGCGGCGAGGCTCGTCGTCCTGGCTGCCGCGGCCGCCGCGGCGGCCAACGCCGCCTCCTTCGCGCGGTACCGGCGGCGCCACCTCCGCCGCATCCCCAACCCCATCGACGAGTCCGCTGACCCCCTCGCCGACTTCCGCGCCCTCTCCTCCTCCGCCGCCGCCGATGCCGCCACCCCATCAGGTCACGCTCCCTTTCCCTCTCGGGAGCCCTAAATATGGTCTATGCGCTTCGATTGATGAACTATCTTACCAGTATTCGTCTGCGAGTTTGGCGTTGCGTTTGTGCGGTTGTCAATTTGGTCATTGGGGACGCCCAACGAACGGACTCTTTTAGGTTTCGTCAATTCGCTGTGAAATTTTTCGCATTTTTTTCCTCGAAGGTTGATATGTAAATTTGATTTGTGTCAAATAAAAATTGTGGAAACCAACTAGTGAGACTCATAGGATCAGTACGTTTGCACCAGTTTTCAAATTTTGTTTAGAAAATTCAAGATTCTAATTTTTAAAAATGTATGAATTAATAGCAAAAATACAGTGTGGAAGTCCTGATGGTGTGTCAAATAGCTCTGCAGAAGGGGACAATTTCTTCTTTGGGCTAGCGACGGCTCCTGCACATGTTGAGGACAGGCTGGAAGATGCTTGGCTTCAGTTTGCAATTGAACATTCCTGTGATGACAAGGAGGCCATGCGCCACCAGCAGCCTGCAGATGCAGTTATGGCATCTGCTGGTGGTGGCGGAGGCTCCCAACAAGCTTCTAGGTCAAGAGGGGGTAAAAACGGCAGGGATGGAGAGCAAAGGAAGCCTATTAAGGTAGCGATGGAGGCTATGCTCAGGGGGTTTGAAAAGTTTGCTGAGGGCGGAGAATCTGGTGGTAGTGCTAACTGCAGTCATAATGTTGCTGCTTGGCACAATGTTCCATGCCCGTAAGAACATGCACATGGCATTTTGTTTTTGAATAATCTGATCATTTAGTTTATTTCTGTAACTGAAGAGCCTAAATTTCCATTTTAGGATAAAAACTGAAATTTCATTGTTTGTAAAAGTCTCTATTTTTTAAACTTTATTTGATCTTAACTATTTATTCAAGGGAGAGTGTCCATTGATCAATTCATTAATAAATTGGATAGCACTTCCACAGAAAGACTGTAAAAAATTGTTGCTGGTGATACAGCATGAACGCATACTTGATAATTGTCTATTTAATCTAATTCTATTGTCATTTCTTTTCATGTTCTCGTTATTTGTTCAATTATTTATCGGTTTTGTTGTCTTCTTCCTAGATAATGCCATGCCTAACATGTTCCTTAGGCAACACGCTCACATATCTGAAAACTCAACCTATTTGTTCAGGCAAGAGAGGCTTAAATTTTGGTCTGATCCTGACACCGAGTTGAAACTTGCTAAGGAAACTGGCATTGGTGTTTTCCGCATGGGGGTGGATTGGACTAGGATAATGCCTAAGGAACCGACTAAAGAGTTCAAGAGCTCAGTAAGCTGATAGGAGCATGTTATGCAGTTCTAGTGCCTCTCTAAGCTTTTTTTTTTTAAAAAAAAAATTACTCTCTTTGTAGCATGTATCTACGTAATGGTGAAATAATTCAGATTTCACTTTTCTAGGTTAATTTTGCAGCGATTGAGCGATACAGATGGATCATCCAAAGAGTTCATGAATATGGGATGAAAGTAATGCTTACTCTATTTCATCACTCACTTCCACCATGGGCTGGGGAATATGGGGGGTGGAAGATGGAAAAAACTGTTACTTACTTCATGGATTTTGTGAGGTACTTTTTTCTAGCAGTCACCCTGCACATTCTTTCTTGGGATTTGTTTTTTCACTCTTGAACTATCATGTTAATTTTGGTTATGGAGGCCTGTTGTTGATCGTGTGTCTTATTTGGTATTTTTGTGACTGTTGAACTATCATGTTAATTTTGGTTATGCAGGCTTGTGGTTGATCGTGTGTCAGATTTAGTGGACTACTGGGTGATTTTCAATGAACCTCATGTGTTTGTGATGCTGACTTATTGTGCTGGTGCTTGGCCTGGTGGAGATCCCAATGCAATTGAAGTAGCAACATCTGCTTTGCCAACTGGTGTGTATAATCAAGCTTTGCATTGGATGGCTGTTGCACACGCTGAAACCTATGACTACATTCATTTGGAAAGGTATATAGCACCCTATACCATTGCTCTAATGAATTTCTACTATCATCTGAAAAAGAAGATATACCATCGTAGTTTGAATAGTTACCTGTATGTGTTCCTCTCCTTATTCTAACCATTCATTTCTTGATTGACAGTAAGAATGCAAAGAAGCCAATAGTTGGTGTTGCACATCATATATCGTTTACTCGACCATATGGCCTATTTGATGTTGCGGCTGTCACACTAGCTAACTCATTGACCCTATTTCCTTATATTGATAGCATTTGTGATAAGTTGGACTTTATTGGGATCAATTACTATGGGCAGGTTGGTTGAATTCAATTTGCTTAAATAAATGGTCTGATCCTGTAAATTGTGTGGGTTAAACCTTTTCACCTTCATGCAGGAGGTAATATCAGGACCAGGTCTAAAGCTCGTGGATAATGATGAGTACAGTGAATCTGGTCGCGGGGTTTATCCCGATGGGCTGTTTCGTATCCTGATTCAATTCAATGAGCGATACAAGAGCTTAAACATACCTTTTATCATTACTGAAAATGGAGTTTCTGATGAGACTGATCTGATCCGGAAACCATATATTCTGGAGCACCTGTTAGCCACATATGCCGCAATTATAATGGTATGTTTGTATCCACTCATGCATCAGTATGTGCTCATGGAGATGCATATAATCTCATCACTCATAGACATACTGTTTTGAAGGGTGTGCGTGTGCTTGGTTATCTATTCTGGACAACATCGGATAATTGGGAGTGGGCAGATGGTTATGGTCCCAAGTTTGGTCTTGTTGCTGTTGACCGTTCTAATAACCTAGCACGGAAACCTCGCCCTTCATATTATCTATTCTCCAGGGTAATTTTTTGTTTCAGCGGATCACAATGACTGATGACATCGCAATATGCGTATCCATTATATCTTCTCCATGCACTAAGTCTTGTGTAAAAATTTTATGACTCTATCCTTAGTGTTATTTCTCAAAACATAAAAATTAAGTAAGTCTATTCTTGTTACGAAAAATTTAATGTGCATTCCCTTTTATTCAAATTTGGTCCATCGATAAAGCATTAAACATGTCTAGACCTGTGGTACCACTTACCAGTTACCACCAATATTCTTTTTCTTTCCATGCATTTGGTGGTTCTATAAACATCATTTTTTTCGAGAGCACAATCTATGATGAGCGTAACAATATGCATCTAAATTCCAGATTGTTTCTACTGGAAGAATTACAAGACATGACAGAATGTCTGCTTGGATGGAGCTGCAACAAGCTGCAGTTCATAAGAGAACGCGCCCATTTTTCAGAGCAGTAGATAAACATGGTCGGATGTATGCAGGTAACTAGTGATTCTTTTTTAAAAGATTCTTATAAAGAATCAATTGGCAGGATCCATAGGGATAGTTTATTTTACTAAAAGCAATTCGATAAATAGGGCATGTGACTGGCAATGACTGAACATAAATATGTGAATAGCTACTGGCTTCCTTTGATCTGCAAGATTAATAGTGCATCTGAAATCACCTATTTTAATCATCTTATTAAAGCCCAGCTGTTCTCAGTTTGATTTATTTTTTGAAGTACCAAAGGACCTGGAAAAAGACAGCTACCTAAAATGAAAGTTGTAGGGCTATGTTTGCTTTCTTAATCTGAGCATTGATGGTCTTTTGCTTACAGGAGGTCTAGACCGGCCTATGCAACGACCTTTTGTATTGCGTGATTGGCGATTTGGTCATTATGAAATGGAAGGTTTGCAGGATCCTTTGAGTTGCTTCGTAAGATTCATTATTGGGCCATTTTCACGCAAGAAGAAAATTTACCACATAGAGGATGATGTGATTTCATATTCTATATCTTGTTGATGCCTGTTACTCTAGTTGCTACTTAAAGTTCATATCTTTTCAACATATTTGGTGAGTCAAGAGAAACTGTGCATTTTGTTTTTCATTTGTTTGTGGATATGATCTATCTAAAACAATTTGTCTTGCTTCCTTTGTAGGTTAATCTGTCCTTTATACGAAGAAAATAAAAAGGTCTGGAAATGGGGGCTTCACCATGCGCAGTGTATTACTGCATGGTTGTATATTGTTCATAATAATAGTAAGTACCTTGTAAACCTCTTGCGTTTTTCTTTTCTTTTTATGATTTACAAACAAGTTAAAATTCTTGATTTGACTGAATATTCAGCTCATCTAATGTCATGCTGATCGACTACCTTATGTTTTACCAAACCAAAATATCTTGTTTCGATCTACTCTCCGCTAGCTCATAATTATGCCCTGCGCTTCTTAATTGAACATGCTGCTGGGGAAATGTTTGGGTGAGCATATGGAAACCTGCCCACCCTTATGTACAGCCCTCGTGCTTTGTCAAGATCTGAGCACATATATACATTCAAGTCATGTGAGTTAATGGCTGCTATTTCTGGTCTCAGTCACTGCAACCATCATGTGATCAGCCTCTACCATCTTAGCAGGTGTTGAATAATTGTCTTTGGTATACTGGTGTTTGAAATATGTGAAGTAAACATTTGTAAGCTCTACTAGAAACACAAATTCTCCCTGGTAAACTATATTATTATATATTGGTCATGGGCAGTTCTGTTCACTTCTCTCATGTCCTTATAGCATGGGCCACAAACTATGAGAGGAATTTAGTTTTTTTAGCAATAAACTATGGGAGGAAATAGTATTCACAAATTTAGAAACCATTGTTGTACAGAAACCATTTCTAAGGTTCAGTTGTCACATAAGTACATAACTTGTATGCATTACCTTGCACCAAAAACGAGGGGAAGCTTGTCAGCAGTAGGTGAAATGATAGACAAATTCCTTTTAGTTTATTTGACACTCCTATAGCCAGACAGTGACTATTTGTTGAATAAAATGTATTCATCCTTACCAGGGTTTATGGTGCTAACGTTTTTAAATGAATAAGGGTAACCACTTACATCAATTTGATGCGTTTTGAGGGATCAATGCAGATCTATTGCCATGCCGCTGCATGAGCTAATGGATTGATCTCCACTTAACATTCTCTAAAGTCTAAATTTAACAGCACCAATTTTTTTTACTCTTATGAAGGAAAGCGCCACCAGATCTTATTGGAACATTGTTGGTCCTTACTTGACTTTCCAAACCATTTTGAAGGGCATGCCATGTACCATTCGATAGAACTATCACACTAACTTCTTTAGGCATACTGTATTCCATGGTGCAATCAATTTGATTAGCCACGTCTATTACCTGTCCACCCATCTAAAATGGGTTCATGCACTCCCAAAACCATACCTCTGTGTGGAAAATATAAAATATTAGAAACATCTCATAGAGTCATAGTAGTATTTTCTCTGAAACGGAAGGGTAATTACTCTAAAGAAAGCATATCATAGAGATCCATAACATGGTGCACATTAGTAACATAGAGCTATTTAGTACAGAAAATGAGGATGGCAGTTGGCTTACAGGAATTTATTTGCCAGGGCATTGCATAAATAGCAGTATTTGGGTAGAACATTGGGTTATCACATTTGAAGTACAAAAGCAAATAGTAAAGCACTAGCTCAACCATTATTTCAGTGTAAGATTGAGGGGCTGGTAATGATATGCGGTCCAATGGATGGCTGAAGGATCAATTGTTTTTAACAGCTTGTGGAGCTCTCTCCATTAAGACAACTGGCTTTGGTACGGCACAGTTCATCTTCTTATTATCCTCCTCTGGGATTTGGAAAGCTGATGCAGGGAAGGTCTTAGAAAACCCAGCAATACTCTTGCAGATGAGTTTGCCAGTTGCTGGTTCATCAAGGGATATCTCCTCAACTGGGAGCCACACCATGAGCTCCCTGGTCTTTATCCCCTTCACCTTCTTGATCCTTCCCTTCTCTGCAAAGCCAGTGATCTCAGTGCCATAAGAGACCAGCCTTCCTAAACTCTGGAAGACATGGTCTATCCTCTTCTTTTGCTTGAGCCACACAAATCCAGTTTCCTGAACATAGCCACACTCCATTAGGTCCTTTAGGGGAAGCAGACCATTGGGGAGGCCTGCTTCCTTGAGCAGGAGCATGGTGCATTGTTGGCAGATCTCATCACCATAGTAGACCTCAGCCTTGGCCTTGAGCTCATCTGTAATGAGAGCCATTGTATAAGGTCTGTTCCTTTTCTCTCTCAGTCGTACTTCTTTCCCTCTTTTTGCTTTGAAGCAAATTTTTTAGGCTTAGCTTTGTGTGGCCTCGTGGTTCGTAGTATCAGAGCTCACCTTTATATAGGATATGCCTTGTCTAATTGCACCTTATCATGTGTGGAATTTTCCATCTTGCCATTATCAGTTTAGGACTGACAGCATATCATACTGATGAAAACCATAGGGTCCGTTTCCAGAGGTTACTTCTGCAACGACGCAAAATATCTTCTAATATAGAGCAAGATGGGCCCCATTGAATTGATGGCATGTGAGCAGTCAGGACTAGGAATCTTTCCGGTGGTTATGGTAGTTTTATTCTTTTAATTTCAATGTTATTTTTTCGAGCAACCTCGAAGAGGGGTAGGAGCTCTGCAATTTCGTTAATAAAGAAGTGAAGAATTATAATGGCCCGACACAAAGCACCAAGACCCACCGCAGCGGAAACACTACCACTGCGCATGCTTCTGCATGCCACCATGGCCTAAGTCGACTACCTCACCAAAGTGCAATGACAAAAAAGAACAAGAGTACCTTGTAGGTCAATGCACATCTAGCAACCAAAGATACTCCAAGAGCCTGTGAAGTTTAGCGCAGGGAACCAAGCAGGGAAGATGGTGACCGCCAACTAAGACACCAGCCACAAGACGTGCAAAGCAAGCACAAATCTCCAGCCGCCACCACCGTCAAAACAAAGCACAACCAAGACATCAAGTGCCCCAACCACCATTAGGCATGCGCCCCGCCCCCCGTTGAGCACCATTGGATTCGATGATAGACGCCAACGTCGAGCAAGATGCTCGTCCGAAGCTAGAATGCACTTCATGAACACCAAGTTTTTCGGGAAGAAGAAGAGCGGGCACTACAGTCGTAGAGGACCTCCGTGATGGCTCACCATACTCCAATGGTACGCCCATGACCCAAGGAGAAGGTGGTGCCCCAATCGGGCCGCCACTCCTCACAGTGGGAAGGGGATGAGTGGGGCACACGGTCCGAGCCGCAGCTTTGAGAAAGCATGGAAAGACTAAGAAATTATTTTAAAAAAAAATTGAGATCTTTAGGAAAAAAACCCAAAAAGTCTCGGAAATTTTTTTACAAAATGTCGCAATGAATGATTTGTACAATAATAACAAATTTTGGCTCAACCGAACAAAACCCCAAACCAATCCGCCAAATGAGCTCCGGAGTTTTTTTTCGATAATGGAAATTAATCCAGCCTCTACAAGATGTATACGGTAAACAAAAGTCACACAGTCCTCAACAAAAGGACATTACAGTACCAACACCTAAAAGATCCTCAACAAAAGAGGACTGAAACAATGCAAAGATAAAGATAATTAAGCATTACAAAGTCTATTATTTAATTGTCATCCGTGGTTGGCAAAACATGACAAGGCCACCTCTTCCAAAGATCGGCAAGCTCGGACGAAACACCCCCGCTCATCTTTCTTTTGTAACAAGGTCCATTGGCGTAACCAATAGGATCCTCTGAAGATAACCTGCATACATGAGATATCTTTGCATTTGTTAAAAACAATATCATTACGGCAAAACCAAATCGTCCAAAGAAGGGCCGCGGTTCCAATAAAAATTATTTTCTTTATATTTAAAGAAATTCCATGAAGTCAATCGTCTAGTAAGTGAGAACAACTAGTAGGAGCTTTCAAACCAAGAGCAATTTGGACCATGCGCCAAACTGTTTTTGAAATAGGACAATCAAAGAAAAGATGTTGAATTAGTTCATTGCCACTACAAAAGCAACAAAGCTGACTCCCCCTCCAATCACGCTTTGCAAGGTTATTTTTGGTTAGAATAATCCCTCTACCTAGGTACCATAAGAAAATTTTTATCTTTGAATGTAGTTTTAACTTCCAAAGAAATTATTCATACCAGACACATCCATGTTCACTAATCTTTGGTACATAGACTGAACTGAAAAGTGACCACTCTTATGTAACTTTCAACTAAAAATGTCTTTTTGAGTATTTAACTCAACATTAGCTAATCTATTGGCTAAACTTTGCCAATCAATTAAATTTTGAACCACTAATGCTCTTCGAAAAGAGACATTAAATGGTGAACTATTAAGAACACTAGCAACCGTATCATTTTTCTTGTGAGCAATGGAGAAAAGAGACGGATACTGCTGCTTTAGTGGGATTTGGCCTATCCAAATATCTTCCCAGAATCTAATATTAGTACCATCATTAACTATAAAAGTTCTTTACCTGAGAAATTCATGTTTCACCTTCATAAGTCCTTTCTAGAAATGAGAATCCCTAGGTTTGGATTCAACCTGAGTTAGAGTCTTTGAATGTAAATATTTGGAACGAAGAAGCTGTTGCCAAAGACCATCTTCATTTAAAAGTTTAAAAAGCCATTTGCTTAATAGACATTTATTTTTGATGTCTAAATCTTGAATTCCTAAACCACCTTGGTCTTTTGGTCTACAAAGAGTCTTTCATTTTGCTAGGCGATATTTTTTTTTATGCCCATCACATTGCCAGTAGAATCTAGATCTAAAATAGTCTAGTTTCTTAAGCACCACACGAGGAATCTCAAAGAAAGCCATCATAAACGTCGGAAGACTAGATAAAACTGAATTTAATAGAACTAATCTCCTCCCTGAAGATAAATGCTTCCCTTTCCAGCTAGATAATTTTTTTTCAAACTTTTCTTCCACCCCTTTCCAATCAGAATTACTCAGTTTCTTATGATGCATAGGAATACCAAGATATCTAAAAGGAGGTGAAGCCATTTCACAACCGAAAATTCTCGTATAATCTTCCTCAAAATGGTTGGCTGAACCATAGAGATAAATCTCACTTTTATGAAAATTGATTTTTAAACCAGATAGGTGAATGAGCTCCTGAGTTTAGTCTCTAGTTAACTTGACAGGTACTCCCTCCTTTCCAGTATGTAAGGCATAATTTGATTTTCGTGAATACCAAGGAGACCGTGTATAGCACTTGTGATTTCTGATTTTCCCCTAATTAATGCCCTTAATTAATGAGATGATTTTTTATCAGTGCTCATGCAGGGGAAGGAAATATCAGCGCAAGGAAATAATGCGATTCTAGAATTAATTAGTTTCCTACACAGCGAAGGGTATTTCTGTAACTTCTGAACGGTCAATGCAGCTGTGCCTTATAGATTGGAAAAAAAGTTAAAACAAATTATGTCTTACATACCGGAAAGGAGGGAGTAGCACACAAATTCCCTCTTGCTAAAAAAAAAGATAGATTTCCTTCCGAGTTTATCTAATGTACAGGGTTTGCTGACATTTGAGTTGGGACTTTGCTGCACTTAACTGTGAGCCTGTAAGCTGCCAACCAACTAATACTATTGAAGTTCTTCCACTGCTCAACACCTGACAGATTTTCCATATTCAGTGTCTGAAACAGCACATGGAGAGTATTCAATGCTTTAACATGTAAGCTCGAGATGTGACCTTCAATGTATTCATGGATAATCTGATCAGTTTGCAGACGGTGCATTTAGTTTTCTAACCTAATATTACGGTAGAGAGACGGTTTTGAGCAGTGCCAGAATTGATTTCGTCTTTACAGTGGAGATTCAGGGTATTATCTTATGTCAGTATATATAATCACTAGGTTAGCTAAGCTAGTATAATGCAACTGCTTATTATTTTAATAAGAACAGTCCATTGGCTGTCCATCTTCTTTTAATTGTGATGTTTTGTGTTCTTTGCTCATATATGGAGATATCTTTGGATCGAGGTATTCGGTACATGTGCATGATCATGGAACTGATCTAAATGCTAGTTTTTTTAAAAAAAAACAAATGGTGGAAAACAGTGAAACATGGTGAATTCATGAAGAAGAGACACTATTAATACTTTCAGATATAGTACGTGTTTATAGGCGTTTATTTTTTTCCCTTTTGTTTTCTGTCGAGTCTAGCATTCTATGCATTCAGTATTGATAAGGCGTTTATTTATTTATTTCTTTCGTTTTCTCTCGAGTCTAGTATTCTACGCCTTCAGTATTGATAGTATCCAACATACTTCTCCCCTAGCTGGTATTAGGCAAGACATTATTGTCGTCATGGTCCTGCATGTGCCTAGTTTCTTTCTTCCTTGAGTAACACGGTATTGGAGGTCCTACTTAGATTCATTCATCTGGATTCTGGAGTCTCTGGTTATGGGCATCAGTCACCGTGCATTTCCTCAGGCGGCCCGTCCAAGTATGGAATTGGACAGCTGAGGCCATCTCCTCTGCGAGTATCACTCATTCACACTTGTATTGTGCCTGATCTTAGCCGACAAATTTTCAGTTGGACGGCTGGCCAAGCTTGCAGTTAGTGTACTCACTGAATGACAGTGGCAGACCTGTGCTCAAAGGGGATGCATATGAAAAGATGTTATAAAAACATAGGTTACATGAAGGGAAAGTACATGCATGTGCTTAGTTAATGCCTTCATGGTGATGGTGCCACCCCTCCAGCTCTCATTTATGTAACTACGTACTATATGAGTAGATGGAATGGTACTGCTCTTATTTCCTGCTAGGAATTAACTTGTGTTCATATGATAACTAATTCATTCACAAATGTACGATATATCTGTCGACTAGATTTATTTCAGTAGTTACACCACATGGAATGGTTCCTAGAAAGGGGGAGAGCAACGTTGGTATCTGTATTTACAGTTATTGCGTTCAATGAGTCAGTGTTGCTTGTAGTTGTCTTGTGTACCTATAGACTGGTCCACATTCACATGGTACTGAACAATTGAAGAAAAACACCTCTTCTAGGTACCTCTTAAGGAATCCACGTTATTATGTTCATAGCCCGTGTTTTGGTAGATATTTTCTGTTGGGGTGATCAAATTAGTGTATGATAGGTTGACAGGTAGTCAATACAGAAATGCACTGGATTATTAGCTGATCTATCCATTTCAGGAATGCTAATAAATATTTTCCAGGAGACTGTGGGTTTCTTTATTTGTGAACATGTATTGAGATTCTGAGTTTAATTTTTCAATTAATTACATATGTTAAGTTTTTCCTATGATAGAAAATGTTAATTAAGTCAAGCAAATGCCTGCAAACTGTCATTGAATACATATAGTTCTACTGTACTGGTCCATTTATTTTGATGCAGTGCCTCTGTAGCTCTCTCTAGTACTACACATCATATATGCTGTATTTTGTACTTCGATATAGTTCCCCTGCTGTAACTCATACTGTCCACAACAAAAAAATTGTTAAGTAGAGATCAGAAAATGCTCTACTGAGCTTCCTAAATCATTTCTTTTGATTTACTCTCAAGTATTAACATATCTCTGTCATCATGTGTTAAACCTCAATTAATTTGTAAACATGATTTCTGTTTAATTGCACTATTCTAAGGTGTAACTATCTTTTTTTTTAATCCAGTAGTACTCAAAATACCATCTTTTTAAAATCGAAGAGGCAGGAGCTCTGCCCAAGATACTTGAGTTTTTTTTCTCATCAATTGATATTTGTGTGGTGCTTTCCAGAATTCTTTTTGATAATGCAGCAGCAGTGCTAGAGTATGGACCAGGGATCCCAGCAACACTGCAAACTTGTCGGTCATTTTGTAATCATGTAATTCATGCTGTCAAAATCACATCCTAGTTGTTATTGAGTGTGTAATCGAATCTTGCGAAAATTACACATCCAACAGTCGACAGTGGGAGCAGCTCAGCGGTGGATACACCCAAAGTTGCAGGCTGATATCATGGTACTGTTTAGAGCATAATGGCGTGTGATCAATTCTTTGACAGGGCAGTACCTATATGGCGAACATGGAAGATTGTTAGTTTGGCGTGTACTGATAAATGCAAATAACAGAACAACAGAGAGCAGGCAGCATTGTGCCTATACCTATCATGTGTGGGGGACGGAGAAGTCTGATTCATAATCCATGCCCCCCATTATCTGGAGAAAATTGTCATTGCAGTTATATCACCTAACGAGTGCTGCTTGCTTGCAAATTGCATTCCTTACTAAACTAGTCGGGTAGCATGGACATGACATTCTTCTTTGTTCATCTTTCTTTTCTTCTTTCTCAACAGCTGCGGAAGTATTATTATTTTTGTTTCAGTAATGTATTATGCAGGATGGAACGAGACGAGATTATGCATCGACGAGTGCAAACTAATGAAAGAGTTGGCACAATGTCCTTTTCGTTTTGTCTATACTGGTACTGAAGATAGGATTATGTTAATTGCTGCTTGTCGCTGACTACGTACTCAAAGAAAAAGACTAGCCAAATCGTCGCAATACTGTAGGCATACGCGTAGAACAGTACATGTTGTTATGATCAACCAGGATAATTGAAACGTTAGTGGCAACAATACAGAGACAATGCTGTGTTAGTAGCATATTCTTCGACGCTTGCAGCCTAGCTGAGCCGAGATAAGAACTATACACGAATATAATCGAAGACCCTACATAATCTATACCACTATTCCTTAACTGCTGCATCGGATAGCATTGCGATAATGTATACCTATGCTTTTTGGAGACTTGTCATACGGTATCTACCTGGCAATATGGCACGTCTACTGGGCGGTTCTCATCATACTCTTAGGGCAATTGTAGTTTCTCCCTCAACACACAAACATGTGCCGAATCAACAAACAAACAGCAAAGGACTCAAAACACCCTGTTTGGAAACATTCGAGTAATCCACTCTAAATCCAGGAAAGAGCAGCGAGAGAAAGGAAAGGTAAAGAAATGCGCGATACGATAAAAGATGGGAAATAAAAAATGAACCACAACGATCCCCAACTTAGCCCCGCTTTGTATGAAAATAATGCAAATGTGTTGCCGCAGGACAATGGATTGAACGTGGATAATGCAAATGTGTTGCCGCAGGATAATGGATTGAACGCGGATAATGTGGTGGTGGACCCTTGTAATGTGGCCCACAAAATTTTCAGAAAACAGTACAATCCTAGGGATAAATAGAATGATGCATTCATTAATTCCAAAGAAAATTAGAAAAATGGATGAGTGCTGACAGGTCTTATATTATGGACGTCAGATTCCAAAATCCAAGCAAATAAAAGCTGAACTAGAACCCAAGCTCATATAGAGGCAAGAGGTAGTTGTAGTTAAAATATTTAACAAACTAGCGTCAAAGGCTACTGCCATACAGCCATACATAAGAGGGAGTTTATGCATCGTATTCCTCATTAGCAAATTTGTTCTCAGCATAGAAGACTGCAACCACTGGGTTTCCACCAAATTTTCTACCATGCATTGCTGTCTTTGCTTTGGTGGCCCCATCAACATCTGTATACTCCAGAAATACCTATAATTGAAAGAATACATTTGAATGATTTTGTAATGTAAAGATGTCCTATAAAGAGTGTAATGCAGAATTTGTAATGTAAAGATGTTCTACAAAGTATGTCCTGCAGATTTTGTAATGTAAAGATGTTCTATAAAGAGTGTACTGCATTAAACACAGCTTTCACCTTTCCAACTCCAGCGACAGGCTGTCCACTAGGATCGGGACGCGGAATAACAACTTTGATCAAATTTCCTAAAAAAATAAAAGTAAAATATAAAGAGTTAATAAAGAAATAAGGAGTCCAGAAGAGCGGCGGACTAATAGACAAAATACTAGAACAGATAATCAAATGTGGTATAAACTTCACAAGAGAAAGTGGATTAGAAGTTTTGTGGTATGTACCATATTTGCCGGCTTCCAACCTCATGTCCTCCATGATATCCTCATACTCTTCATCGTCCTTTAGTTCATCCGCACTAACTACCTGGGTTAGACATACAACCTTTGTAGGAAGCGCTCCAACTTGATATACAAGTTTCTGCAAATGTGCCATATATATAGTTAGGAATTCTAAAAATAATTAGCTAACCACGAAGAACAATCAAATAGTTGAGCATAGTTAAGCTATACCTGTAATTGCACCTGCTGTTGTGCCTGCAACAGGATACTTTCTTGCTCTGGTCTTGGTTGAGATGCCCCCTGGTTTGCTCTTCTGACAGTAAGGGTTTTGTCTCCCATCTTGATACCATTTAGAGCGGCGCATGCGATATCAGTGACATTGATGTCCTGATAAACGCAGAACGCATAGCCCTTTGAGTTACCAGTTTCTCTATCTTTCACAAGATCAAATCCTCGAAGTGGCCCAAAGGATTCAAGCAATTCCCGAACTTGAGCCTCCGTGAAGTAATAGGGAAGGCCACCCACAAAAATACGGTCTGGGCCTTCTAAACCTCCAGCTGATCCTGGCGTTAAGCCAACTGCTGCAAGATCCAAATTGGGGCTCGGCTGGCTTGGGCCTAGAGCAGCTGCCAATGAAGGGTTGTAATCGGTCGGTCTTCTAACCTTCACAGGCGCCCCTTCAAATAAAATGCCATCTAGGGCCATTGCATTGCTTGCCTCCTCCACAGACCTCATTTCCACAAAAGCAAATTTCTTGTCATGATTTATATAGACATTAAGAACAGCATCACCTGGACCAGCAGTGTTTCCTTTAATAGCAGCCATAACTTGATTGAAGTATATTGCAACAGACTGCATAAAAAGGAAACAAATGTAACCAACAATTGAAGATTATGCACAGTATGTGTGCATACTTTTGGTTTTGGGATTGACCAGGGTTAGAAGTAATTCAGATATGACCTGCTCATTAGCAGTTGGAGGAAGGCCTCCAACATAAACACGCCGAGCATGCCGAGTAGCCTGAGGAAACATATGTTGTCACTTTGTTTATCATGCATGCAGTAAATTATAAACAAAAAATAACCATACCTGTTGAGTCATTGCTTGTGGCTGGATGACAAGGGGATTGAACTGATTCAAACAAATGAATTTGATTAAAATCCAACAAACATAAAGTCCAAACATAAAATATACAAAAAAAAAGAGCAAAAAAGGGCAAAGGTTCTTTCAACACTGTAGACGTTTTAAAGAAAGAATGATCACCTGTCCAACACCAAAAGGAAGCATATTTGGAAACATTCCAGGAATAGAAGAGCCCGGTAATTGACCTGCAATATATCAATAAATTTCTAATAGGAAGCATAAGCAATTAGCAAGAACAATCACTGCTCGCTTCAAACCGGTTACTCCTCACCATCAGTCTGGATCTAAATAGATCCAGCTATATATGAAGTATGGATAACTTATGTGCAAAGACAAATGTAATAAGTCATGAAGCTAGCAATCAGCAATACTTGCTAGTTGAAGACGAACATGACGATATCAAACCAGAGCACTGATTCCTCCTTGTACATTAAAGATACAGTAGGGCTCTCAGTCCATTGGCAGCAGTGGGGCAAGTGGCCCAAGATTGCCTTCTTACCATACACATACACAAAACAAACAAACAACAAAAGAACAAAAGCAAACAAGTTTTGCTCAGTTTTCAGTTACCAGGTAATAATGAAATGGAAACTTGCAAGGTATTTGTACCAGAAGATACTATTACATATATAAGGGTATCTCCAGCAGATGGGTGCATATGGAGAGAGAGTACCCATTTCTTTGTTTTCAATCTATCCATTCCTCTCATCTTATATTTGTGAACGGTTCTAGACTGATTCCAAAATATATATATTTTTAACACTGTTTGTATGGAAGATTTGGAGTTACAGGTTCATTAAGATGCTTGGTGATATGGCACCTCCAAGAACCTGAAGAGCAGGGCATCTATTGGAGGTGCTCTAACAAGAAATGCAAAGCATCGTGGTGCTCTATGTTAAGTTCAAAAACCAACATCTGATTGTAGTGCCAGAATACTATAACATTGTAGAGAGTACATGGTTGGTCAGGTCATCCAGCAGTGAGTTCACCTTACTGTGAACAATAACATATGAATATCACTTATCCAGTCCAAAATCCCAACAGAAGAAACTTTCTTTAACTCCAATAAGTTACAACTAGGGATAAACTAAACAGAACAGCAAAGACAAAATAGAAACATTTAACTGAGTTTATGGGAACATACTTGGGGTTGGAACAGCAGGAAATGGAGTAACGACAGCTTGTGGTGGTGGAGCCAGGTCAAATCCACTAACTCGCTTGCTGCATCAACAAAAATTGTGACTAGTGAGATGCCAGCACATACAAATGGAAAATGGAATGAATATTGCAGTCCTGCACGAAACAATTAATTGTATTTAACGAAGAGGAAAATGATCTCTATGAGAATTTAATTTTGTAAATTGAAACTTATGCATACATATTTAAAAACAATTTGAATATGGCTCAAATAAATAATACAAATTACAAAATTATAGGTGCTGAAAAATAAACTGATTTGGGTTTTCTTCATAGCGTCTCTCCTTAGAATAAGCAACTTCAAAAAGTTGATGGATAACCATGACAGAAAAAATTAGTATGAACATTGTAGCTGAACAAGATGCAATCACCAGAGAATTATGGGAACATCAATTTCATACCTTTTTGAATGAGAACGGGACCTAGATCTGCGATCCCTTCCCCTTGAACGAGACCGTGAGCGAGAGCGATGCCTGCGATGACCATCCCTTTCTCGGTCTCTTCTCCTGTGTTTTGTTACAAACAAAGAGCAGAGAAGAAAATTCATATAAGCAGAGACTAATCAGTTTCACATGTGTAGGATATTGTTGAATAACAAACACAGGAAATAAAGCAAAAGCAAAATGTTAACAACAGGGTGCATATAAAGCAAAATGCATTCAAAGCGATACCTTTCAGAATCACGGCTTCTGTGACGATCATGATCATCGGCCCGATCTCGATGCTCCCTTCTTTCACGGTGATGCTTATGGCGATCTCGATCCCTGTCCCTGTCCCTGTCTCGATCCCTTTCTCTGTCTTTCTCCTTGTCCCGATCTTTGTCTCTTCCTCGATCTTTGTCACGATCCCTGTGACGTTCCCTGTCCTTGTCCTTTTCTTTTTCTCTTTCTCTGTCTTTATCCCTAGATTTCGACAACCCATCTTCACGTGGATGTGTATCGGCCTGGAGATAGGATGATTTCATATTTTTAGTTTTGAGTTCACTAACACAGAGCACATGATAAGCACAGAAAAGTAGAGTTATTTGAATGAGAATATGAGATAACATAGAATCACTGAACAAGAACAAGATGGTCCAAGTAAACTTGCATTGTAATGAGCAATAAAAACATGAAAGGTCTGTAATTGGTGTATCAATATTTTGGTTAATCGTTAAGAAGCTTGGAGAGTTACACCAATTAGCAAGTGCATGCTCAAGTAACTCTGGATGGTCATTCCAAGCATCTAGTAAAGTTTCAATTGCTTATTCAAGCAGTCTGAAAAGAATTAATGTCTTAAGGTTGTATGATTTTGATATGCTACAAATGGCTCATGAGTTCTGCTCCGAATTGCTTAAGTCAAGCTAGCACATCCACACCATGAAAAGAGACTAACCAAAACTTGTTATCCTCACATGGCAAATGGGTTTATCAGCACACATCAAATCTATTTCCCATAAACTGCATAGCTCATTAATCCAAATAAGCCCATACACATAATACTCTTAAATTAAACAAGTAACGTATGAAAACTGTTGATGCCACACTCAAATCAATCCATCCACCGGGAAAAACATAAGCATTCCTCATATGCACCAATCTCACAACCCTTGCTCACGGCAAGGAACTCGACCTAAAGCTGGGCAATCGAATTACAAATCTGGGAAATCGCATCTAAGAAATCGCCCAGACGAGTCCCGGCCACCAGATCAAGCCAGCCGCATCTGCATCGGACGAGGCAGAACCCCAAAAGCTTCGCCGCCGAATTCGCACGAGGACACCACCACGCCGTAACAAGAATGGGAAGAAAACACACTGCGCCTCCGGCACTGATAGATCGAGCGGAGCCGAGCGGACGCGGGAGCAAGCCCTCCGCGAGCGTCCGCACGACCGCCGAGAGGTCGTCGTAAAGATGAGATTCGCGCATAGACAGGAGCCCAAGGGATCACCTCGGCGCGGCCGCCGTCGAGGTGGTCGCCGCCGCCGCCGTTGTCATCCGCCATTTCTCCTCGCTTGGGGTCTAGTCGGGTCGAAGGGTTTGCGGAATGGGGATTTCGGCGTCGTCAAGCCATTTCGGCGTCTTGGTCTCTTGGGAAGGCGAACAGGGCCTGACGGGCCAGCGGGCTGGGATATCGGCCCAGTCACGGCCTTAAAACGACCCAGGCCGGACCGGGCCTCTTCCTCTAGCAGGCACGGTTAACGGGTATACCAGCAGGGATGGGTTTCATTTTATACCGACCAGTACCCGAAATAACTAAGAAATATATATAGCCACCCCATCCAAACATCCTTTATCCTTTTTGTCAACGAAAACATCCTTAACCCTTCACCCTCCAAACCTGTAACCCTAGCCACCACTTATTTCTCATCCCATCCATATCCAAATCCGTAACTCGTTGGTCACCGCCCTTCACAGTTATGGACGGGGAAAACTACTTTATTTTGTTTATTTTAGCACTTTCTAAGACCCGGTTCTTTTCAGCTTAACGGCTTAACAACTTAACGACTCATCTACGTTTTAAAAAGCCATAGGCTTTGAGTTTTTTAAGTCTGTTTTTCGCTGTTTTGAAGGTGGGTCGTAACGCTTTAAAAAGCAAGTTAAATGAAATGGATCCGAAACAAGAGACTATATCGAGAAGCACTTGAAATTTAGTCATTTCAATCGTTCAGTAGTTCAGCCTTTAATATCAGCTCAAAAGAACAGGGCCTAAGTCTAATGGGATTTATCCCGATTCCACGCCATTATATACACATTTATTCTTTTTTACATGATTAAGAAAAATTCAAGGGATGTGAGTACAAACTTTCAGGACCCATATATTTTCATATAAATTATGTTGATTACATCTCACATGTAGAATACCTCTGGTTAAGAATTTCAACATAATTATTACATAAGATAGTGACATGCTACATATAAAAAAAATACAAAAGGCAAAATGAAAATGAAAATGGTCCGCACATGGGAGTTGTTGTTTCCATCGGACAAGTGCTTTCGCTTGTTCTCCACCAGTCGCTCGTGTTAAGGCTGTCTCCAACAGGTTTCCCTAAACCACCCTCTACCCCAAAATAGGGAACGGATTCTTCCCCTATGTGCTCCAACAATATTCTCTATTCCGTTTCGTAAAATAGAGATTTTCTCTCCATTCCTTTATATGTAAGGGTTCTCTTTCCTTCCCCTGTATAATTCTCCATATATGGAACACTGTTGGACATGAGAGATATATAGGGAGAGTTTTTTTAAAGGAAGCCTGTATATGAGGCTATAGGGGATCAAATTTAGGAATAATTTTTTTTTGGTAAGCACAGTACACGCCATAGGTTGGGTCGTGGTGGTGGGCAGTTTGGCTGGCAGTATCACTGCATGCCCGTGATGATTAATGGTTTGGGCTGTGTCTGATAGAGTCGGAGGCCTTGGTGGAAGCGGACGGCGAGTGGCACAGTTCGCACCATCAGTAGCCGGTGAGCCCCCACAGCAGCAGTAACATCGTCTTGGATTTGCTCGCCGGCTCGCTATTATCGACCCAATCGCCATGATTAGGGACGACGTCTCCAGGACTGTGTAGGAATGTAGCAATTAAGACTACGTAGGTCGACGTTTGCATTTGTAGAAGCAATTCATAGGCTTATATAGACTCCTGGTCGTGTTCTAACATTCATGCACAATCCCACCATCAGCCTCCCCCTCTCCCGGATTTTTGAACTACAACCAATCGAGTACTTCATCTTCATCTCTCCTCTTTCCCTTCACCATGGCTGAGTGGGCTCCTCCTAGGGCATAGTCGTCGATCGGTAACCACCGCTTCCTAGTGAGCGACCAAACTTGCGCGTACAGGAGTCGTTCTGTTGGCTCGGCACAGCTCGAACGAGCCTAGGGAGGAGCCTACTCGGCAGTCGTGGAGGGGATAAGAAGAGAGGGAGAGAAAAAAGAAAAAGAAGGATCCATTTTCTTTTGGTCTGGCCATACAAGAGAGTATGTGGGATGTGCATGAATCTTGACGATTGAAGTACGGGATAAGTCTGTGAATAGTCTGTAAGGTGTGGAGCATTTCTTATTAAGACTAGGATACGACTAGGGATCGGACGTTTGACCTCGAAAATAAAGCTAATGTACTATTTAAACATGTTGTTTACTACATGAACATTGTTTTAAATATTAAGGTGAAATTTTCGGTAGTTATTCGTTGATGTTCAACCCTCGTCAAGCATTAATGTTTCGCATGATAAAAACAACAATATAAGAGCAAATGCGATCATCCATAAGAGTAAACAAAATGTTTCATACTTGAAAGGAACATGAACAATGACTATCGTAAACAAAGGTAAAGTACTACGTACTGAAATGTTTTTATTTTACCACATGAAACATTATTTCAAAACGATGTCGCAACATGTTTCATCAGCTATTCAGGATGTTTTAATTCATACAAAAAATCTTTCAAGAAAAAAAGTTTACGCATTTTTTAGATGTTCCACAAGAGCAAATAGGATGTTACAATAACACAAATATGATGCAATCTCAACCCTCCATTGCAAAGTGCATCAATGGACATAATTTATTGGGCTTTGTTGTGTTGAAAGTTCAACCTCCATGTGAAGTGATACCCAACAGGATCATCATGCCGCCGACACCGGTGAGTAGCGGGCGACTCTTTCGATAGGTCATCATGCGGCCACGACGGTGCCGGGGAGCGTTGCGTTGCTTGCTTCTGTTTTGTGTAGAAAAAGGCAACACGCAAAGCATATACAAAGGGGTAGGGGAGAGAGAGAGATAGAGAATACATAGAGGTAGAAGAGCGCACGGCTAGATATGGCGCTTGTCCGCCTCTGAGTTTGAAGTGGTCAGACATGGTAAGGTAAGCATTCCGGTGAAGACTAGCTAGGTCAGGCTGGCGTGCCTTGCCATAAGCCACACGATGGTGACGAGCTCCCCGCCGCTGCTGAGCTGCCTGGCATGAGACTCTGTGCTACAGTGGTTGGCAACATAGCAGAGCATCTCAACCCACACGCCAAAGATGACTTCCAGCGGCCTGTAGAGGCTTTCACTGTTTTGCCTTTGGGTGAGCATATCGGCAAGTCTGGCCCCGTTGTCGTAACAGGCGGGAGCACCATGAGAGTAAAGTGGAGCACGTAGGCCGGTGCGCAGCGCCCACTCGACTCGTTCCTTGGGCTCTGTGGTTGTTTCGTGATCTTTTGCTGCACTCACGGCAATCTGCATCAGGTCATGCAGATGCTGGCAGACCTGTTGGTAGCGGCTACGCCGCACAGGGCCGGGCAGCATGTAGGGGCGGAAAGCTAGGAGGAACATCATGTAGTTGGAGAGCACGCTGATGGCCTCGCCAAGCCTGGTTTGGTCACTTCCTTGTTCCTTGTAAACGCAGATATGGCTTGCGAGGTGCCAGGTGATGATGCTGTCCTCGAAGCCAATGTCCACAACGCTCCAGCTGATGTGATCGTCCAGATCAGAACGTTGCAGTGTTAGTAGGCCCGGCGGGAGCGAGCCAATCTCCTTACCGTCTCTTGCAATCCGCAACAGCTCGTTGAGGACCAGCTCCTTGGTAGAGTCGGAGGCAGAGGCCTCGGTGGAAGTCGACGGCAAGTGGCACAATTTGCGCCAGCGATCGCCGATGAGCCGCCGCGGTAGCAGTAACATCATCTTGGATCTACCCACCGGCTCGCTGCCTTCGCCGGCGCAATGCAGCAACAGGTTGTGTTGCCCGACGGAGCTTGACCACCTCCGGTGCCTAGCTGCTCTGACGGATCGTCGGAGGGCGATAAGATCGTCGTGGAGCCAGGCCCATCTTGTGTAGTACAACAAGGACAGTGTCCAAGTCGACCCGGCTGCCCTGATCAGGGATGCCATCTCCAAGACCAAGGCCCCGGCTAGCAAGATGTAGGTGCCGCTGTACCTGTCTTTGGTGCTGATTTGGAACAGCACGAACGCCACCACCGTGGCCACCGGGGCGACGATGCGGATGCACCACCCGTACCAGGTGTGGATCACCACCGCCTTGGTGTACAAGATGTCGTACATCAAGGACATTTCCATCTCCATCAGCATGTTGAGATGGCCATACTCTTTGAAAGAATGCATGACTTGCCGCACATACGCGCGCGACACCGGCCTCTTCAAGCCGATGAACATCCCCTTGCACACGTCCAGAAGGCCATGCGCCGCCATGAGAACGTCCTCCGCGTCCAGGCAGTACCTCCTACGCAGCAAGTCGCGGACTATGTCCCTCTCCCTGCGACGGTCGCCGTCGACGGACTTCTCCAGGGAGCTCCAGACGCTGTCCATGCTAGCGCACTTGAGTGCCCATATCCTCTCGCCGTACTTGAGCACGCCGACGGCGAAGATCAACACGGCGGCCACCATGACCAGCCTCTCGCTGCCCGGGATGTACTTGTAAAGGACGTATGCAGCTCCCAGGACCTGCACGATGAGCGTCTGCAGGTGGCGCAGCCAGATGCCGTTGTCCTCGGCCGAGTAGGCGGTGATGGTGTCCTGGCCGCCGAGGTGCACCAGGAGGAAGGGCGCCCAGAACGCCACCAGCTGGTGCCCCTGCAGCCGGCTGCTGATGGAGAGGTGGCCCAAGGTGAAGAGTGCCGTGGAGTCAGCCAGCTGGTACGCCATCCACAGCAGCAGCCTCGCTGTCCACGACACGCTGTGCCGCCGGATCCAAGCGAACAGCAGCAGGAACACTTGCAGCACGAAGCTGAAGAGGACCAGCAGCTGCACCGCCCACTCGTTCAGTAGCCCCACCAGCCCCCCGTCCGTTGTTATGCTCAAATGCATACCTACCTCCCGACCTGCAAGCGTGGATATATTAGAGCATGTACAATGGTCGAGATCAGTTGGAATATCTAACTATCGTTATGTTACCTAGAGACAACACAGACTAGATATAGTATGTACTCACTCTGTTCCAAAATATGAGGCATATAAATTTTTGACATGGTCTTTAACATAGAACTTTGACCATTATTTACTCTCACAATATATTATCAATAGCTACAAAATTAATATCATATGAAAGTATTTTCAAATATAAATCCAAATATATAACATGCATAACACTAAACATATATATTTTTTAGCTTAATTGTTAGTCAAAAGATATAAACGTTGACTTTTTCAAATACATGCAAGCCTTATATTATGGAACGGAGGGAGTACAATGGTAGAGATAACTGCACGTTTTTACAGGTAATTTGCTCACATACAACGTTTCTTAATTCTCGTGTAGAGTCGACTCTTGCTTTGAAGACGGCTCAAATATCTATGCATAATCTCTCTCCTCCACATCATCATGTATCATACATGGCTACCTTAGAGATGGCTTAGAGGCTACTGAGGTAGATTGTTGTACATGCTCTTATGCGTTCCCACAATCCAATACATCGATTTTAATTTTCAAAATAAAGCCAATGGTGATCGTCATTAATAACGAGCACGGAGTTCTATGCGTTTGCCTGGATATATTTACCTCAATCCTTCGCTCTTGTTTCTATTATTGCCAATGTGATCTAGCCGAGCAAAGACGTGCTACATAGGAGGCCGCCTGACCGCAGCCATTAGCGCCAGAGACCGCCATACAAACATTGTGGTTGTGAGGCTGGCCTCGTCAGAGCCGTCTAAACTTATAATATATTTTTTCAACGTAACAATACATTTTTTACCGAACGAAAATATTGTTAAAAAACATATAAAACAGATTAAAAATAGTACGAAATTCTTCTGCATGGTCCAGCCGAACACGTTGGCCTTCGTAATAGCTACAACAATTCCTTAACTGTGGCTCCTGTTTCTTTGCATCACAAAAATAAATGCGAGCAGCTAAGGAGCAGTCAATTATTTCAGTCAACTAAAGTGACTGAAAGTGCAAATTAAGGCTTACAAAAGTGCAAATATAGGTTTAAGGGAGTGCAAATTCAAGCTATGGAAATCAATCTCGACTTTAAATATCTTTTGGGTAATGAATAAATAAGAAAATCGTAGTAATTAAAATTTTCATAAAATATGCATATAAACTTATCTCCTGGCATTGAATTTTAGCAAATTCCAAATCTCCGAAATCGAGTTGGCTAAAAGAATCTTTCAAACATAATTTTTTTTTTGTTGCTAGTCATAATTCATTCTGAGGGCACTCCCAATACAATAACATCATCATTTTTTTAACTTCCACCTAAGGACGGATTGGTGAAGTGGAGGACAGTTGATAATTAAGGAGAGAGAGCACTGTCATTTGTTGTATGTAGAAGCCTAGAAACAAGGGAATGAAATAGCAATAAATCCCCATGGGAGATGTTAGGTCGTTTCTATAGGGCTTATAAATAGAATGGAAAGAAAATAAACAAATTAATTACTAGATACAATGCATTTAATGGTTTTTTATCTGAACAACTTATAGGAACAATACACTGAAAGTGCCCAGCTTACGAATGCATAATATACGATTTTTAAAAGAAGTTTCCACAAACGAATATGTCATGAAAATATACACCACCATGTATTTCAAAATGCAATATAGATGTTTGAATGCGAGAGAGAAATTACCGCGATCAGGAACATATAATCAATATTGGATGTTCGAATCACTGTCGACGAATGGATGAGTTCGTCAATTGTCAGCCGGGATAGATAGTACGACTGAATAGCCAATTAATAGGTTAATGAAGTGCATGGCTGATGTTTGGTAATAGAAAGCCGATTCATAGCTAGGCTCTGACTAGCAAGAAAGAATATATTCTTAGCCAGTCGGCTGTTGCATTGCCTTTCTTCCAATCTTCCTACATTAGGAACGCATATTTGGCTTGCTTGCAGTCCAACCGGGAATAAATTCGTAATACCTTCCCCCTCCCCCAAAAAACACGAAGACCACACAGAATTTGTCATCATCGTGGATTGCGTAATAACTTCGTATAGCATACATTATACGAAGTTATACGATTAATTCATACAAAAAATCTTTCAAGAAAAAAAGTTTACGCATTTTTTAGATGTTCCACAAGAGCAAATAGGATGTTACAATAACACAAATATGATGCAATCTCAACCCTCCATTGCAAAGTGCATCAATGGACATAATTTATTGGGCTTTGTTGTGTTGAAAGTTCAACCTCCATGTGAAGTGATACCCAACAGGATCATCATGCCGCCGACACCGGTGAGTAGCGGGCGACTCTTTCGATAGGTCATCATGCGGCCACGACGGTGCCGGGGAGCGTTGCGTTGCTTGCTTCTGTTTTGTGTAGAAAAAGGCAACACGCAAAGCATATACAAAGGGGTAGGGGAGAGAGAGAGATAGAGAATACATAGAGGTAGAAGAGCGCACGGCTAGATTCGTATAACTTCGTATAATGTATGCTATACGAAGTTATTACGGCTAATGGCGATCTCGATCCCTTAAACTCTCCAATCTACCCGTATTTCATTAGTCTAAAGAGGCTTGCGACACTGGAAAAGAATGAAGACTAATAATAGCCGAGCTTTAATGTTGTTCAGTGCAAATAAAGTATAAGCATAGGTTGATCAGAGAATCCCAATGTGCTACAAAACGATGTCAACGACAGGTTAATCCTTGCACCAAGTTTATATCTGAGGCTTCATGTAAAAAAAAAATATTGAAGGCCCAATCTGCAATGCTGAAAAATAGAAATTAACTAAACCATCAGAATCAATACATGTAAAAATTAGTTAGACATCCCATTACTTAGATTCCATAAATGACCAAAGTACAATATACCACTGTAGGTGCAGCTAAGTTAATTGTCAGGAAACTAATGTCTCCAGGGAGCAAAATGAAAAGGAGAAACAATGCAGGATAGGAGCTCAATCACCTTTGCTGATTTTTGCTCCAAAGAAGGCACACTCCTTTCAATTGTTCATGGCTAAATTAGCTGTCATCTTAGCACTAAAAACACTGTTCTCTCCAAACTGTATCAATAAGTAGTATCATTAATTTATAAGCTTGCACGCCATCTAGAAATCCCAAGAAACTTAGTCACATCTAGTCAATGACCAAAATACATAAGGACAACCTCTACCCCTATTGAAATTTATAGAAGGGCATGGGCCACGGCGATGGGAGAAGCGGTGCGGACAGGCGCCGCCGCCGCCGAATGTGGCCTTGCCAAGGGCCGCCGCCAATGCACAGCCTGGGAAAACCCTAGGTTGCTGGGAGGGAGAGACGAAGGGAGAGGGCAGCTCTTGCCTGGGCTAGAGGCCTCGGCGCCATCAGCGAGGACGCGGGCGGTGGACCGGCGGCTGCAGATGAGGAGCGGCATAGCCATCTCCGTCGCCGTCCTCATGTCTTGAGCTGAGGACCCCTGCGGCAGGGAGCGGAAGGGAGAGGCGACGGCGGCGGCGGAAGAGGCGAGGCGGCCACGGGGGAGAGGCGGAGGAGGCGAGGAGGACCATGGGGATGGGATTGCGGAGGAGGCGAGGCGGCCGCGGGGGAGGCGTGGGCGTGGAGAGTGGGGAGTGCGGATTAGGGTTGGGCCGGCACAGAGCCTCAGCAGGACGCACACGCAAAAAAAACACAAAAGGCAGGGGCCTTTTGTCAAGCCGCTGGTGAGTGTGGCTCATGGACGGCGGGTTGATTACCGAAAACAGGAAGGGTTTTTTTTTGCAAAAACGTCGAAACGGGGAAGCTCCGGCCGCTGGATTGACCTTGCTGCTCGATCCAACGGGCAGAATAAAGTGGGCGACGTGGCGGCAGCGAGCGAAAAAATCGCCACGTGGCGAGGGGGACAGGAGAACTGCGTTATGTATTATTTATAGATTTTTTTTTTGCAGTAGATAAAACACGTGCACGCATCGATCACCAACCCGCCACCATAGTAATTAGTAAGAGAATCCACCATGTGTCCGGAATATTCATTTATATCTTTTCCAAGTTCGGGTGATGGTCCTTCGGAGTTCAGAATAAACTCATATCTGACAGACTGGCAAATACTCCTATATTGTCAAAACAAGTTGATTACAAAAGTTACATAAGAACTTCTCAAACACGAAATGGAGAAAAGAAGGTAGGTACCCTTCGTCAGGAAGGATCGTATTCTTGCCAATTTTAATGCCCGCCAATTTTAATGCCCGACGCCGGCGTCATCTTGACAAGGCTAGGAGAAGAAGCTGCAGGGCTGCAATTCGAGAACAACATCTACTCCGTCACTTTCTCTGAGCAGCATGCCAAACAGAGATGCCCTCCTCCGTTTGGCATCGAGTACAGGTTCCTCCTCCAGGACGCCGTCGACTGCCCGGAGTGGCTGGTGCCCCTGAACACCTTCGAGTCACTCGCGGAAGAGTATGGCCTAGAGCTGCTTCTTGCGAAGAACTTCAGCGACTTCGTGCACACATATGCACAGAGGCCTGAATTCGCACGGCTGATGCAGAGGTTCGGTGACACGGACATTCTGAAGGAAGAAGAATGGGAGGTGGCATTGCTCTACCTTGCTCTTGTTCTACGGAAGAGGGGCCGACCCTCCATCGCCACCCAGCCGAGGGCACTCGGCTCAAATAGAGGAAAGACCTTCCTCACGGAGGCGGACATAAAGTTCAAAGCATGAGACCGACGTCGTAGCTAGCTTCTACTTGTATGGTCAGTTGTTGCTGATAATGTAATGATGTACAAGTCTGTATATAAATGTTGAGATCACTGCATCTCTGTATATTAATAAATGTTCAAATCAATGCATCGCTCATAATGTAATTATATGCTCAATCAGATTCTGTTTATGGGAAACCTGATCGGCGGTCATGAAGAGAGCTTGATCCAACAACGCTCTACGCTCTGCTGCTAGACTCGTGTAATGATTTTAGCCATTTAAATGTTTAAATCAGTGCATCTCTGCGCCGTTGGAATTAGCCACTCAAGAATCTATATGTATGTCCTTGTGGCCAATGTTCCAGGTTTTGATGGACACAGTGTCGGTCAAAAGAAGCATAAATACTTCGGTCCAACAAGGATACTACAAAAAATTCAAAAACTTTGAAAGTTTAAAAACAATTTGATTCACTAAACACATTCATTTTGGATATTTAAACATTTTTTCTAAATTATTTTCTCTTGCCCTTAGGCACTAAAATATTTTCAGTTTTTTCTAAATTTTTGTATTATAAAATCACTAAATAGGTCACACATGCAGATGATTTAGACAAATCGGATGCCACATCACCAAAACCATCCTCCTAAATTGTCTAGGATGTAAAATGGCTCCGTTTTGATAGATTGCTAAATAACTGGTTTTGTAGATTTGGGTGTACGATGAACTTTATTAGATAGTTGGGGGGTGTAATATGTACTTATTCCTAAAATTCGTGTCAAACGGAACCACAAAAATCGGATATCAGTTTAGGATATTTATCATGTCTGCCATTATAAAGTCACTGATTCTACAGTTTTTACATTACAAAACGCATATTGTTTTAGATGACATTATTTTTGCAACTAATTGGCAGCAATGCCTTATACACGAGCAAAAATACAGGCCTCTGACACGCGACGGCAAGGAGAAGGAGGCGGCCACGCTGCCACGCGAGCTCGCCACTGTGTGAGCTCGCTGGAGGGAGTAGCTTGCCGCCCCTCCGCCGCGTGAGCTCGCCGGAGGGAGTAGGTCATCGGAGGGAGTAGCTTGCCGCCCCGCGCGCCGCGTGAGGTCTTCGGAGCTTGGGCTGCCGTCGGATGTAGATGGGAGAGAGAGAGGAGGAGGAGAGGAGGAGGAGGAAGAAGAAGTTTTGAGAATGACATATGGGACCCACTCATCACGAGGCGTGTTCTCATTTTTTTTCGTGTATTTGGACCAGCCATAATCTAGAAAAGCTTGAAAATCCAGAGAATGGCATGGTTAATGGCATGCGAAAATAATGCCATCAATAACAATATGCACTTTATAATGGCAAAACCGATTCTAAGTTTTCTCATTCTCGTCTCCCTCGTTCTCTCGCCTACACCCATGAAACCGTACCCGCCCCCGACGGTGGAGGCTCTGGCCACTGGCCGACCGGCCGTCGCCGGCAGGCCTCCTGGCGTTCCCCTCTCTCATCGGTGCCCTCTCCATGAGGGTGGAGGTGAGAGGCGGGCTTCTTTCTTTTTGGTCTTCTTCTTCGGGCTGACGGTGGTAGTGGCTGGAGGTCGGCAGCGGCGTCCAGCGGCGAAGGTCGGAAGGGGTGTTGGCCTGCTCCTTCAACCTCCTGTCTTGGTTAGGCCTGGCCCGCGCGTGCCATGGCTGATTCAGAGGCTGCCACGGGAGGCGGCACAAGCTGGCTACGGCGTGCCGACGAGTCAGGTGGTGGACATCGTGGATCCAACGGGCTCGCGGTCTGCAACGACTTGCCATGGCTTTGGGCCGCGGTGGCCACATTCCCCGATCTGGCGGTGGGGCGGCCAGATTTGGCGGCTTGTTCGTCGGAGGGCGATAAGATATCCGTAAAGCCAGGGCCATCTCTTGTAGTACAACAGGGCCATTGTCCATGTCGACCCAACTGCCTTGATCAGGGGTGCCAACTCCAAGACCAATGCCCGGTTAGCAAGATGTAGGTGATGGCAACATCATGGTCGTTGTACCTGTCTTTGGTGCTGATATGCAACAGCACGAACGCCGTCACCGTGTCCATCGGCATGACGACGCGGATGCACCACCCGTACCAGGTGTGGATCACCACCATCTTGGTGTACAAAATGTCGTACATCAACGACGTTTGCATCTCCATCAGCGTGTTGAGATGACCATACACTGTGAAAATAATGCATGACTTGCCGCACATACGCGCGCGACACCGGCCTCTTCAAGCCAATGAACATCCCCTTGCACACATCCAGAAGGCCATGCGCCGCCATGAGAACGTCCTCCACGTCCATGCAGTACCTCCTATGCAGCAAATCGCAGACTATGTCCCTCTCCCCACGACGGTCGCCATCAACAGGTCCATGTGCCATCGACAGGACCTGAACTCTGCTCCTGCTCCCTGGAGACCAAATTATCCAGGGAGCAGGAGCGGAGCCCTGGTCCGGGCAGGGTGGGCAACTGCCCAGGCTCCCGCAGTCCGCGGAGAAAGGCAGCGCGCGGTGGGCGCTGCGCGGCTGCAGCCTGCAGCGCTGAGCTCGTACCGACGGGTTGTTGGCTTCTTAGATAACATATTAGATCAAAAGCCTGCAACGCTGGGCTTTGTAGCCTAGCTTGTACCGATGTGAGCTACTATCTGTTTAGATAAAATATTAGATCAATACTCCCTCCGTTCCGTTTATTGGGCGCATAGTTTTTTTCTTGCCGTTTCGTTTTGTTGGGCGCATGCATTAACTGGCATCAGCAGCAGCATACAGCGGCGCGGGCGCTCCTCAAATATGGCGTTAATGCTGCATGGGTGAGCGCGTGACACGTCATCAGGTGCGTGCGTGACCGCATGCATGTATAGGCTAATTCACAGCTGCATGCAGCGAGCACATGCACAGCCGCGCAGCGAGCGCGTGCATGTATAGGCGAAGTGAACGAGGGAGTCCTCATAAATACACAGCGTGTAAAATCCCATCGGTTATGGCTACGCGTATACTACGTGGTCTGCGAGAAAAAAAACTATGCGCCCTAAAAAACGGAACGGAGGGAGTAGCATGCAACTGTCTAGATGGCAGTCTGGTCCGCTAATGCGCTGTGGCACGGCCTGAAAAGAATCTATCTATCTATTATATATATATAATATAAAGAAGAGGAAAAAGAAGCTACCACGTTCGTCCACATCATCCAAATTATTTCAACCGTTCGATTAACGGTGGGACCAAATTATAACGGCCAAAATCAATCAAACAAATTCTCACATTAAACAAGAAAAAAATAAAAGATCTGTGCCGTTGATTTTGTGGGGCCGGATTATAACGGCTTAGATTAAAAGAAAAATATTAGAAATTTGGATTAAATACTAAAGATGATATAATATGGTTATTTTATCCGTTCAATCAACCGTGGGATCAAATTATAACGGAATAGATTAATCAAAGAAAAAATAAAAGATCTATGCGGCTTAGATTAAAAAAAAATATTAGAAATTCATATTAAATACTAAAGTTGATATAATATATTAGAGATAAACTCTAAATCTGATCTGATATGTTAGAGATAGATTATGAGTTAGAGATAAACACTATATATCAAAACAAATCTAGCCGTGCAAACGCGCGGGCCACCTCGCTCGTTCAGCAAATAGCATTATCCATTACAGGAATTACAGTAAACCACAGCAACCTAATTGCACCATAGGCTTAGATGATTGGTTCAATACTTTGATGGTATGCTACACCGAGAGGAATATACTCAAAGCACATGATAATGCTACTATAATGCGGCGGTTTCAAAACATAAAAACTCAAAAATTGAGTTTGCCTCGTATTAGATATGATTAATAAATTTGGTACGAGATTCTTTTCAATACTCTAATGGGCATATAATTTTTATGTTATATATTGTGCTAATCTTTTTTTTTCTTGCAGGTTGTCTTATTCTTACGAGGTGTTCGTGTTGTCATCCATCGTACTCAAAATATTTAACTTTTATATGATGTATTAGTCTTATATATGTATGTTTTTCATATTAAATGTTCGTATGTGTACCAGACCATAATTTTAATAAAATAATTGTTATCAAATTTTGTGAGCGTGTGCAATTGTTATCAAATTTCGTGAGCATATGCAATTGTTTGGTATTTGTTCTTTCGTGCACCGTAACTTTGCCAAGGCTCTTCTAACATCCTGGCTCCGCCACTGCCAGGGAGTTTGATGCACTCACGGGTTTGCCCGATCTTCCGGTGAGGGGATAACTTCGATTTAGGTGTAGGATGACTTTAACGACCCGGCTATGAAGTATACAAGGATAAGTGATCGCAATCGCTAAACCACTCATGATTGTAATCAACCATGTCAAGACACGGATGACCTGTCCAACGAGGGTCTATCTTTACAAGCAATCAAACGAGTGTTGTGCAGGGTCCAACCATTTCACTATCGTTTCTCCCTCTACCACACCAGAATGTATTATTATTGTGGGAAGAGAAAAATCTGTTATGTTACCCAGCAAGCCCAAAATTTTCGAGTATTCAATTCTAAAACAATTTTTCCTCAAATTTTAAACATGTCTTATTCTAGATTCAATGGAATATAATTGTGAGCTAACAAATATAATTGAAACCACACCCGAGGTCCGGAGTTGCGCGCGGATTATCGAAGTCTTCGTCTGCATTATCGCTTACTCTGACCACCAAGCTAGTCAAGTCGTTTGCATTTAGCATTATCGTCTTCGTCTGCATTATCGTCTTCGTCTGCATTTAGCACGCACTCACAATCGAACCCCACCCCCAACCCTAAGTCGCAGGCATGGCGCTGAGATTTACGAGCACCTCCATCGTGTTGCTGCTGCTCTCCGCCGTGGCCGCTGTTCCTTCTCCAGCTCCGAGCAAGAGCGGCGGCAGCAGCGACACCGACCTCGCCGCACTGCTGGCTATCAAGGCCCAGCTCTCCGACCCCGACGGCGTCCTCAGCCGCAGCTGGACAAACGGCACGACGTCCTTCTACCACTGGGCTGGCGTCTCGTGCGGCCGGCGCCGGCGGCGCGTCACCGCCTTGGAGCTGCCGGACATGTCCCTCCATGGATCGTTCTCCCCTCACATTGGTAATCTCTCGTTCCTCTCCGTCCTCAACCTCACCAACACCATCCTCACGGGCTCGATCCCGGACGATATCGGGAGGATGCGCCGCCTCAAACTCCTCGATCTCAGCTTCAACGCCCTCTCCGGCAGCATCCCTCCCGCCATTGGAAACCTCACAGGGCTCCAAGCTCTTGTCCTGCGGGCGAATGATCTGCATGGCTCCATCCCATCGGAGCTGCAGAATCTGGGCAACCTTGTGCGCTTGGAGCTTCCGACGAATTACCTAAGTGGATCAATACCCATCAATCTCTTCAACAATACACCTTTGTTAACTTATCTCAACATGGGTAACAACAGCCTGTACGGGCAGATACCATCCTGCATTGGGTCGCTGGGGAAGCTCGAATACCTTAACCTGCAGGTGAACGATCTCTCCGGCCCGGTGCCTCCGGCCATCTTCAACATGTCTACGCTCCGCATTGTCTCGTTGGGAGGGAATGGCTTGACTGGTCCTCTCCCTGGGAACCGAAGTCTCGACCTCCCATTACTGGAATGGATGTCCCTCGACTGGAACAATCTCACCGGCCAAGTCCCACTGGGGCTTGCATCGTGTCAGTACCTCGAAGTTCTCTCCCTGGCAACTTGTTCGAGGGTGTCGTACCGACATGGCTGGGCAGCCTGGCACATCTCAGTGCTCTTTCCCTCGGTGGGAATGCCGGCATTGCTGGCCCAATCCCTGCTGTGCTTGGCAACCTCACTAATCTCAGTGCTCTGTATCTGCCAAACTGCAGGCTGACAGGACCCATTCCACCTGAGTTTGGGGAGCTAAGGCAGCTCTTTGTACTGACTCTCGCAGGCAATCAGCTCGTAGGACCCATCCCGGCTTCCCTTAGTAACCTATCTGAATTAGCAACCCTTATCTTGGGTTTAAATCAACTGACAGGATCAGTGCCACCAACATTTGGCAATCTGAACTCTCTGAGGATCCTTGGTATTGGGGAAAACCACCTACGAGGAGACCTCAGCTTCCTGTCCATCCTTTCCAACTGTAGAAAGCTCTCACAGCTTTATATGTCGATGAGTGGTTTCACAGGTGGTTTACCTGACTATATTGGGAATCTCTCGAGCCAGATGCAAGTTTTACTTGCTGATGGAAACAATTTAGTCGGCAAATTTCCCGCGTCAATAACCAATTTGACTAGTCTCGGCACACTAAATCTTACAGGGAACCAACTGTATGGCACGATTCCAGAATCCATCGCCAAGATGGAGAATCTCCAGTTTCTTAGCCTTAATGGAAACAATATGTTTGGCCTCATCCCACCGCAGATAGCGATGCTAAAGAATCTGCAAAAATTGTACCTCCAAAACAATAGATTCTCTGGCTCCATACCAAACAACATCGGCAACCTCTCAACGTTGGATACCCTTGCATTATCTCATAACCAGCTATCCTCAGTTGTACCGCTAAGTTTGTTCCATCTTGATAGCCTCATTTGGTTGGATCTGTCTCAGAACTTGTTGAGTGGTACATTACCGGCTGATGCAGGTTATCTGAAGCAAATTGACCAAATGGATCTCTCTGCCAACCTCTTTGTCGGTGGCCTCCCGCCGGCGATTGGACAACTTCGGATGATAGCCTACTTGAACCTATCACTCAATTCATTCGATGATTCAATCCCAGACTCTCTGGGATGGCTAGCAAACTTGAAAAGTTTGGACCTATCCCATAATAATCTCTCTGGCACCATTCCAAAGTACTTGGCCAATTTTACGGGCCTCACTAGCTTGAACCTGTCTTTCAATAAACTACAGGGTCGGATACCAGAAGGAGGTGTTTTCACAAACATAAGCATCCAATCCTTGGTGGGGAACACAGGGCCATGCGGTGCTACACGTTTAGGATTTTCACCATGCCCAAGCAACCCCGTCAAATCCAACAGGCACATGCTTAAATTTTTGCTCCCTGCTGCCATCATTATTGTTGTTGGAGCTGTAGCTTTTTGCATATATGCATTCATAAGAAAGAAAGTTAAGCAGCAACAACAGCAGCAAGGGACAACACCTTCTGCCGAGGTGGTAGGCATGATCGACCATCTGATGCCAGCCATTCCAAAGTACTTGGCCAATTTTACAGGCCTCACTAGCTTGAACCTATCTTTCAATAAGCTACAGGGTCGGATACCAGAAGGAGGTGTTTTCACAAACATAAGCATCCAATCCTTGGTGGGGAACACAGGGCTATGCGGTGCTGCACGTTTAGGATTTTCACCATGCCCAAGCAACCCCGTCAAATCCAACAGGCACATGCTTAAATTTTTGCTCCCAGCTGCCATCATTATTGTGGTTGGAGCTGTAGCTTTTTGCATACATGCATTCATAAGAAAGAAAGTTAAGCAGCAACAGCAGCAGCAAGGGACAATATCTTCTGCTGAGGTGGTAGGCATGATCGATCATCTAATGCCAGTCTCCTACTATGAGCTCGTTCGAGCCACCGATAACTTCAGCGAGGCTAACATGTTGGGATCCGGAAGCTTTGGAAAAGTTTTCAAGGCCCAGTTGAGCAATGGTTCAATCGTCGCAGTCAAAGTCCTAGACATGCAGACAGAGCAAGCGGCAAGAAGCTTCGATGCAGAGTGTTGTGTGCTTCGCATGGCTCGACACTGCAATCTAATAGGGATATTAAACACCTGTTCCAACTTAGACTTCAAAGCGTTAGTCCTTCTGTACATGCCCAATGGCAGTTTGGAGACGCTCTTACACCAACCTGAAGCCGAAGCCGGAAGGGGCTTGGGGTTCCTGAAGAGGCTTGACATCATGCTAGAGGTGTCGATAGCCATGGAGTATCTTCACCACGAGCACCACGAAGTAATCCTGCACTGTGACCTAAAGCCTAGCAACGTGCTCTTCGACGAGGATATGACGGCGCATGTGTCGGACTTTGGCATCGCAAGGATGCTTCTTGGCGACGACAGTGCCGTGATCTCTGCAACCATGCCTGGAACAGTTGGGTACATGGCACCAGGTATTACCAGAACTTTCTTTTGTCCTGTCATTTATTTTTTAAAAAAATAAAAAAGTAAATTGGTATCACTGGTTTTTGTATGGGCGAATTGATCTGTGTTCTTCTGGTGGGTTAATTTCTTGAGTAGAGTACGGATCTCTTGGAAAAGCATCGCGGAAGAGTGACGTATTCAGCTATGGCATCATGCTTCTCGAGGTCTTCACCGGCAAGAGACCCACGGATGCCATGTTCGCTGGAAGCCTGAGCCTTAGGCAGTGGGTTCTTCAGAAATCCCCAGCAATGCTTGCCGACGTCATGGACAAACATCTTCTGCTGGATGCTGCTTCTTCCAGCTGTAGCATGGATGGCCTTCTTGCTCCGGTACTCGAGCTAGGATTGCTGTGCTCGAGTGAGTCCCCTGAGCACAGGATGGCCATGAGCGATGCGGTCATCAGACTGAAAAAGATCAAGAGCGAGGTTAAATTGGCAGCAACAACGCAGAGTGCTTCCCGGTGATGGGCCAAGTACCCTTGCCTTGCTTCCATGTATATGAATTAAAATCTCTCTTCTCTGCTCTACGCGAGTTGATGTGATGAGTATTTGGTAGCTCTCGTGTTGGTTTGTGAGTTCGGTTTGAGTTTGGAATTTGAAATGTTCAGTTCAGCTAGTTTGGCCTTTTGTACCGTAGTTAGTATTTTTCATGTTTTCATGGTCTTTTTGAACTCAAATACAAAAAGTCACGACATGAATAAAGTCGCACAACTATATTTCCTACGACTTCGGTATTCAACTCTTAATTTTCTAATCATGAAAAAGCCATCAAAAAAGCATGTCAATTATCCCTAAATCCCAAGGCTAAACTCTTCGCTGATGGAAAAAATAGCAAGGAAACAAACTTTATTGAATACCTTTTTTTAGAAAGACAGGGAACTACCTTGAACTAACTCAGTAGGAAAATTGCTCGGTCAAAATATTACCGGAAGGTTTAGGTGTATTTCCCCTGGATGTGTGCTACAAGTGAGCTAACATATTACAAAACGTGCGTCTATCGCCCCCCTAAGGCGCAGGACCTACATGAGCAAATTGAAAAAGGTCATCGAAGGCAACTCGTTCGAGTTGAAAATGCGATTTTTTTCCTTTCGAGTCAGAGATGCCGTACGGTTACTAGCACGACGGATCCTACACTTGGGGGCAAGGTTGGGTTGCAGGATGTCCTCAGGCCACCAGATGCTGAGAGCGAAGGTGGGACCGTGTAGAGCAAAGTAGGCGTGGGGCGTGAGCCGAGAAGCCAAGAGATCCCAAATGTGGGAGGAGAAGGGGCACTCGAGAAAGATGTGCTCCGGGGTCTCTAAGCATCTAAGGCAAAGGGCGCAGAAGTAGTTATTCGGCAGACCCCGACGCAGGAAAGCGTCATTAGTCATTACCATCCTTAGAAACATCGTCCAAGTAAAAAACTTGCACTTGTAGGACGCTCACTGCTTCCATATTAGCGCTAGCGCCGTCAGAAATGTCCTTCCAGCGAATTGAATGCGGTACGCTGTGCGGACAGAGAAGTTCCCATCGGAAATGTCCTGGCGGTTTGGACGGAGCGCAGCATGGCTGATCTTTTACGAGAGGGACACCAGCTCCACGACATGTTTGGGGGCGAAAGTCCAAAGACCAGTTGTTATTGTGAGGAGTCTCGGCGACCGTGCGGTTTTTACGTGCGAAGGCCACAAGCTTTATTGAATACCTAATATACATGATGATATCATGAGCTCCATCCTCCTCTCTTCTCCTCCTCACCTTGCGCCGCCGGTCATAGTCGTCCTCACCGTCGTTATCCACGTAGGCGACGAATCTCCTCGCGCCGCCAGCGTAGAGGGCGCCGGCCGAGATGGAGGCAGACTTTCCGACACCCCTGATGCTCCACTTGGATTTGCCGGCATCAATGGCGGACAGCGTCACACTGGAGGAGCGGCTGCACTCGATGCCGACCTCCGTCTTCATGGCAACGACGGAGGTTATCTGGCTTATGACGTGGGACAGATTGCTGTCCGTAGACGACGGCACACCTCGCAGCATGAAGGCGCGGATAGCGTAGTCGGATCTCAGAGAAATCTGGTCAGCGATGCCATCGATATTACGGCTGAGATGAGAATGATGAAGCCCATGCGGTTCTTCTTCTCCTCTCGCCGATCATCCAGTAACTGTATCCGTGCGTGCACAAAGAGATGCATGAATCAGTGAAATATACCACAGAGCGATAAAAATATAGAGTATATTAATCATCTGCAACAAGGCAACAACCCGGCCCCTGTCTCCTTCCCTCAAACGTGACTACGTGAGGACAGAGGCTCTCCAAATCCACTTGAACATTGAATATGCTTCTATTATTGGACAGGACCTTTCTCTCTACACATGCACACATGCATATATAGAGTAGAGCTGTGGTACTCTCACAGGTATAACAGCTATGCTACTCCCATTTTTCAGTACTAGTGCTATAAAAATATATTTTGGTTTTCTTACTTTTTTTTACTACTATAAATATATATTTACGACTTCCATATAATACTTTACTATATTACATGATACATACAATATGTACCTAAATAGTTCAATAAAGTGTCGCACATAAAGTAGTAAAGTAATGATATGTGATGTAGTAAAGTACCGTATAAAAATAGTAAAATCAAAATGTCCCTCCACGGTTGTAATAAAGTAGTGATAGAGAAGTATTTTATCTGACGGATGGTTTTACAACAATTGGGAATTGAGTTCTGCCTTACCTGAACAATGAAGCATCTCCTGGCGGCTGGCGTTCCCCAAGTATCCTTCTGCCCGTTGCTCGTAAATGTATGGTTACCCAATGCCAGGCTAAGCGTTGCCCGGTGGCACGTTGATCAAGGCATCAGAAGACTTGGAAACTAGGCCTTCCCCGTGCTACGGACCGGCTCGTGACGACGGAGCGCGTTGGGATTCTTAGATGGCACAGCCATAACTCGGATTTCGAGGGATATTGTTACCATGTATGCTTATCTTTTTGGATTTGTATCCCTAGGGTTAGGACAAATATCATCTTCCTGTGCGAGGGTAGGGCTAAACCAGGATAAAAATATCTCCAACGTCTCTTTTCTATTTTACGCGAAGATCTTTTCAACATCTTGGAGGTCGAGATCACGACAGAAAGAGGACCCACAAGTCGACACAATTAACTGCCTCCTCTTGGAGAATCCTAATAATGCTTATTATGCTGACTCTCTAGTGGCCAAGCACTTGGCTTAGGCGGATAATATTTAGGGTAAATTGCACCGGAAACTCCTCTAGTCCCCCTAGCCTTAGGGCGTTCCCAACGCTGCCTCTTCTCCTCCCCGGCCCAACACATTACTATTGCAGTAGATAGAGAATAAAATATAAGAGAGGAAAATGTAGGGAGAGATAGATTAATAATTGAAAAGTCAATGAATAGTGATAATATAGGGGATATATGAAGGTGTCATTGGGAATGCCCTTACCCCTATTAGCCATCTCCAATGCAGGTGTTTAGATAGGTGTTTAAAGAAAAAACCGGGTTTTATTGCCATGTAGGATAGAGAAGGTGCTTGCATGGGTGTTTAGAGATGGGTATGGGTGTCTAATTAAGCACCATGGTTAGAGACTTAGATGAACTAAGCACTCATCCAATCTTCTATGCATTGGAAATAAGTTTTTCTATAAAAATACGTAGTGACGAGCAGGCAACACTATCTCCCCTTAAAGCACCCGACACTACTAGGGAAAGGGCCTTTAGTCCCGGTTGACAAACCGGGATAACTTCTAGGGATTGAAGGTCACAGGCCTTTAGTCCCGGTTTCCCCAACTGGGGCACAAACGTTGCCACGATCAATTGGGAATTGAGTTCTGCCTTACCTGAACAATGAAGCATCTCCTGGCGGCTGGCGTTCCCCAAGTATCCTTCTGCCCGTTGCTCGTAAATGTATGGTTACCCAACGCCAGGCTAAGCGTTGCCCGGTGGCACGTTGATCAAGGCATTGGAAGACTTGGAAACTAGGCCTTCCCCGTGCTACGGACCGGCTCGTGACGACGGAGCGCGTTGGGATTCTTAGACGGCGCAGTCATAACTCGGATTTCGAGGGATATTGTTACCATGTATGCTTATCTTTTCGGATTTGTATCCTTAGGGTTAGGATAAATATCATCTTCCTGTGCGAGGGTAGGGCTAAACCAGGATAAAAATCTCTCCAACGTCTCTTTTCTATTTTACGCGAAGATCTTTTCAACATCTTGGAGGTCGAGATCACGACAGAAAGAGGACCCACAAGTCGACACAATTAACTACCTCCTCTTGGAGAATCCTAATAATGCTTATTATGCTGACTCTCTAGTGGCCAAGCACTTGGCTTAGGCGGATAATATTTAGGGTAAATTGCACCGGAAACTCCTCTAGTCCCCCTCGCCTTAGGGCGTTCCCAACGCTGCCTCTTCTCTCCCCGGCCCAACACATTACTATTGCAGTAGATAGAGAATAAAATATAAGAGAGGAAAATGTAGGGAGAGATAGATTAATAATTGAAAAGTAAATGAATAGTGATAATATAGGGGATTTATGAAGGTGTCATTGGGAATGCCCTTACCCCTATTAGCCATCTCCAATGCAGGTGTTTAGATAGGTGTTTAAAGAAAAAACCGGGTTTTATTGCCATGTAGGATAGAGAAGGTGCTTGCATGGGTGTTTAGAGATGGGTATGGGTGCCTAATTAAGCACCATGGTTAGGGACTTAGATGAACTAAGCACTCATACAATCTTCTATGCATTGGAAATAAATTTTTCTATAAAAATACGTAGTGACGTGCAGGCAACACTATCTCCCCTTAAAGCACCCGACACTACTAGGGAAAGGGCCTTTAGTCCCTGTTGACAAATTGGGATAACTTCTAGGCAACACTATCTCCCTTTAGTCACCACGGGACTCCGCACTCACCCATCTAACCAACCCACCCAGCCACGCGTATTTACTAGACTAGGATATGCATTCCTTTTGAACTATGCTGAAACGAGGCTTCAGTCCCGGTTCGTAACACGAACCGGGACTAAAGCTTACCTTCGGTCCCGGTTCGTGTTACGAACCGGGACTAATTTGTGCCCGTGCCAGCTGGCATGTACCCGTCTGCCAAATCGCTTTTCTATCCCGGTTTGTAACATAAACCGGGACTAATGTGGACGAAAAATCGTGCTTTTGGCCTAGTAGTCATGAACCGGGCTGATGCCACTATCAAGCCGGGTTTGTAGTTAACCAGGATCGATGTGCCGGGATAGAAGATCCGTTCTCTAGTAGTGCGAGCCAAGGCAGCCAGGCGCCTCCTACTCGAGAGACTTGCTTCACCACGCCCAGGGTGGCGGCCAATTTGCCTCACGGCGGGGTTGTCCGTGTGTACCATAAACTGACGGCCACCGATATAGAAGACTAGCTACATCTATGCTAGACTGCCGGTTATTTTGTGTAAGTTTAAAAAAGGCACCAATGACCATTTCTAACGGGTATTAATGACTTGTTATGTGGCTGTGATATAATTGTATGGATTTGCTAAATAACAGTAAACTACTTTTTTCATTTTTGAGCTAGGGTTGTTTGCGCGTTCTGCTGTGTGAGGGGTCACCGGTGATCGTTGTTCTTCATGCAAATTACGAAATCGTGCGGACACTAAAAGTTCCAGTAAATTTTGTACTGTTTTTCCATCTTTTCATTCATCGAAAGAAACATTTTAAGATGTTGTAAAAAATTCTACAGGCAGGAGAGAGGGGGACCGTTGCGTGGGGGACCGTGTGAAAAAAACTATTGTCGCATGCTGCGCTTACAAAAAATGTTAAAATGCAGGCGTCTGCACAATAGCAAGTCCCAAAAAACAACTATACGCCACTACACCGGTCCCATAATTGTATTGAAGAATTGTAAAACAATTGAATGGCGTGATATAAACTCAATACTACCTCCGGTGTTATGAATAAAGCTTGTGCCGGGTCTTTTAGCTTAGCTCGTTGTTTAGCTTTCTTGATTTACAAGCATGCACGAGGCCACGATCTGTGTGGATGCCGTGCGTGCGCTGGGCGTGGCGAGAATAGCTCGCAGCGTCCGAGTCTTGTGGCATGAACGGGACGCACGTCTTGCGGTCGTGGGGATGGACGCGGCTAACGGCGGGGCGTGAGAAGCGCTCATGCGCATGTATCTTTGATTTCCTATAAATGGCAATAGTAACAGAAAACGCAGTAAGAAGTTCGCTGCACAATTCCTCTGTTTCACTGAGCGTTCGCGTGCGTGTGTCTTTGAGTTTTCCCTGAGCATCGCAGGTGTTCATCACAGTGTGAAGACTAACATCCGGTCATTAAAAATAAGTCGATGTTAACTTTTAAACACGCCGCCGCCGCCGCCGGCACCGTCACCGTCACCGTCACGTGGACCTGCACCAGGAAGCTCTTTTTGGGGTCCGGGTCCGGGGCTGCACCGGCCACGGCGACCTCCGTGAAGAAGATTCTGCTCGGGCGAGGAGCAGGAGCAGGAGCGTTGGGCGGCGGCGGAGGGAGCTGCCACCACTGGTGCCACAGCCACCTGACCATGTGCTCCAGCCACAGGTAGTTGTTCTCCAGCCTCATCTCCATCTCTGCCATGTCCGCCGCGAGCCCCGGTATCAGCTGCCCGGCCGGCCATGCCTTCTTGCCGTAGTCTAAGGCGGAGGCCGCGGAGCCCTCGATCTTGCTCCAGTTACGACGCAGCTCGTCCGCCGCCTCCTGGAGCTGCACGCAGTCGCGGACAGTTCGATACCGCTCGGCGAGGGCGGCCACGATCTTCACGGCCTCCATCCGCACCATCTGCGGAGCAACAATGGACGTCGATGGAACGGACGTCGACCATGACATCCACCTGCCGCACCTGGTGGCCGATCTTGACCTCAACGGCCAGGAAGCCGCCCCTGTAATCCCTGATCCCGGCAGGGATGTCCAGGTGGAGGAGGACGTCGGTGGCGGCGCCGGCGACGGGGGCGTTGGCCCACACGGTGCCGGCCTTCCTGTCGTAGGAGATGAAGTAGCTGACGCGAGGGGCATCAATGGCTGACAGGCCCACTTCCTCGTACTTGCACCTGATCTTGATCTTTATCGGCTCCACGGCGGGGGCGACGTTCCCGGCGCCGGAGATGGAGACGGGGCAGGCGGCGCTCTCCCGGCTGCAGCTGGGGATGCCGTACAGTATCGTCAGCCGGTCGCGGGAGTGGTGGGAGCGGAAGCCGTCAATGGAGCGTAAGGTGTTGGTGAGCAGGGAGCTCGCGTCCTCGTAGCTGTTGGACACCACCACAATGTGGCCCGCGCGCTTCTTCTCGCTGGGCCTCCTATCACACAGCATCTACTACACAAATGCATGAAATAAGAGAATCTCTACCCGAAACTTTAAATAAACGCTCTATAATGCCATCACTACCCACTCTATTCATCTCTCTAAAATGTCTTCACACTTAACACTACATTATAAATGATTCATTTTTCCCATCAGACAGTCTATCAATGCACACTGTATTTTACGGTGTCACCTGCGAATGCTCTAAATAAGCGACCTACTTAGAGGCAGGTGGCTATTTTTGAGACTTATGGCACCCACTCAACTCATAATCATGTAAAACGACAAAACAACACACATACAAAAAAAAATTATAAAAGATAAACAAAATATCAGAACATAATTAAACTAAAAACTTACCAATCATGTTTCTGTCTAAAAACAATAATTAATGAATAAAAGGTTAAAAAAATAATGTAAACATACATATATAAGTTTTTGAAATAACTAAATATTCACTACCAAACCAATTAAATTGAAAAATAGAGTAGACAAACCGGGAAAAATAGTCAACCGCTTAAAAACCAAATATCTACCCAACGGCAACAACAAACTAGTCAATCGGTAAAAATTTGAGATGACTATTCTCAGCCAATGTACATAATATTTTTTCCGATGCGAAATAACTAAATAATTAAGTGAAAAATTTGTGTAAACAAACTGAAAAGAATAGCTGAGTGCTCAAAAACGAAAAGCAATCGCCTGCTGGTTAGCAAATCAGAATTAATTTAATTAATAAATAAATCCGGCCATGGCCAGCCTCTATATCCGAATAGTTAGCAGGCTCTATTTATATGGATCGACATATGGATCGACACACACATATGTAGATAGATAGATAGATAGATAGATAGATAGATAGAATGTGAGATAGATAGATAGATAGATAGATAGATAGATATTGGTACCAAATCGGCAAATTCCAAGACCCTGGCCAAGGAGGGGTTGACGTAGATTGCCAGTGATGCCGCCACCGCGCCGAAGATGGCGGCCTTGTTTTCTGGGGACATGAGCGACGTCAGATTCGGCGTCGACGGCGTGATGGGCACGGGGAGGACGGCGAGGCGGTCGCGGTCTCCGAGCTTATCGACGACGAGCTTCGCTTCCTGGCGGAGCAGCGGGTGCCAGTACTTGGCCCCGTCGCGTGTTTTGAGGTGGAGCACGAGGACGACGTCGATGGGCGCGGGCGGCGCCGTGATGCTCACCACCACGGGGATGGCGTCGCCGCTGTGAGTTCCATGGAACCTGGTGTAGGCCTTCACCTGTAGCTCGAAATACCCGTCGTCTTCCTTGTCCACGGGGATGGCGTCGCCGCCGTGAGCTCCATGGAACCTGGTGTAGGCCTTCACCTGTTGCTCGGAATACCCGTCGTCTTCCTCGTCGTCATCGCGACGTCGACTTGGACTCCTCCCTCTCCATCCTGCAGATGAATCCTGCAGGATTCCTTCTCGTTCCGCGTTAATTAACTGCATTCTAGATTCGAGGGGTCGATCGATCGAGCACTGCTAATTGAGCTAGCTAGCTGCTGTGCTGCATCGTAAGCAAAGCATTGCATGATACGATATGAGCAGAGAAGTTTACCTGATCCATCTCGATCGGTGCACGTTGCGCCTGCATCGATCCACGTGTAGGCATCGACCGACGACGACGAGCATATGCAAGCTACTCCAGTAATCAACATAATGGGAATGAAGCAAACACGTCATGTGCAGTACGGCTGCTTACTGCAAATCTCTTTTTCTCTGTCGTGGATATGCTTTTCTTGTGTCCGGTGTTCAGTTTATGCCTTGTTTTACCGGCTTGCAAGTTTCTTTTATTCTGTCGCCGGCGTCGATGAGGATGGGGCGGGCTTTGCCGTCGACGGGAGGAACGGGCGGTCCAACCGTCGCCACTGCACCGACGATTTTGGGTGGGGAAAAAAAACAACTCCTGAAATAGGTGCTACTCGCCTACTCCCCTCCGTTTTTTTTGTTTGACGCCTTTGACATTTTAGTACGTCTTTGACCAGTCGTTTTATTCAAAAATTTTGTACAAAGATGTAAAAAGTAAGACATATTTAAAGTACCTCTATTGATAAAACAAATCACAACAAAATAAATAATATTTACAAAAATAATTTGAATAAGACGAATGGTCAAATACGTGTCGAAAAGTTAAAGGCGTCAAACAAAAAAACGGAGGTAGTACTTTACTAACTTTACTACGGCATTCGGTCCAGGCTGGACTTACCTAATTCTATGCTTTCACTCTGCCGGGGGAATTCAATTCCAACGGTAAAAAACTACTCAAACAACTAAGTGCTTCTATTATAGTATTTCTCTCATTCTTGGAAGAAGTCCACATTGCCTCCCTCAACTATTGAAAAAGTTCACTTTTCCTCCCTCTGTGTTAAATGGGTGAGATCTGGCCGTCCAATCTTGCATCGAACGGCTACAAATGAGTTGAGGGAGGAAAAATGAACTTCTGCAATAGTTAAGGGAGGTAAATTGGACTTCTTCCCTCATTCTTTCCCACCTTTGATGTAATGCTCCGGCCCGAAGTGTTGTGAGGCCCATGTGGCCCATATTGATGTAATGGTGGGATTTTGAGACAGATTTGTAATAACATATAATGCCCGTCGGAGCCAAACATAGACACCACCACAATGTGGCCCGCGCGCTTCTTCTCGCCGGGCCTCCTATCACACAACATCTACTATACACAAATGCATGAAATATATAAGAGAATCTCTATCTAAAACCTTAAGTAAACGTGCTATAATGCCATTCACTACCCACTCTATTCATCGATCTCTCTAAAATTCTTTCACACTTTACACTACATCATAAATGATTCATTTTCCCCACCAGACAGTCTATCCATGCACACTGTATTTCACAATGTCACCTACGGATGCTCTAAATAAGCGACCTACTTAGAGGCAGGCGGTTACTTTTGACATTTATAGCACCCACTCAACTCATGATCATATAAAACGACAAAACAACACTCATACGGAAAAATATAAAAGTTAAACAAACTATTCGAACGTAATTAAATTAAAAACTTACCAATCAGGTTCATATCTAAAAACAATCATTAATAAATAAAAGGTTAAAAAATTAATGTAAACATACATGTATAAGTTTTTCAAATAACTAAATTTTCACTACCAAACTAATTAAATGGAAAAATAGCGTAGACAAACCGGAAAAAGATAGCCGGCCGACTGGTCAAAAACCAAATTTGTACCCAACAACAACAATAAACCAGTAAAATGATTGTTGTCAGCCTATATACATAATATTTTTTCAATAAGAGATAACTAAATCTTCGCTATCGAAATAAGTGAAAAATTTGTTTAAACAAACTGAAAAGAATAGCCGAGTGCTCGAAAACGAAAAGCAATCGCTCGCCTGCGGGTTAGCAAATACGAAACACACACACATAGATACACACGCGTACCGAATCGGCAAATTCCAAGACCGTGGCCAAGCAGGGGTTGACGTCGATTGCCAGTGATGCCGCCACCGCGCCGAAGATGGCGGCCTTGTTTTCTGGGGACATGAGCGACAGTTTCGGCGTCGACGGCGTGACGGGCACCGGGAGCACGGCGAGGCGGTCGCCGTCTCCGAGCTTGTCGACGACGAGCTTCGCTTCCTGGCGGAGCAGCGGGTGCCAGTACTTGGCCCCGTCGCGGGTTTTGAGGTGGAGCACGAGGACGACGTCGATGGGCTCGGGCGGCGCCGTGATGCTCACCACCACGGGGACGGCGTCGTCGCCGGGAGCTCCATGGAACCTGGTGTAGGCCTTCACCTGTAGCTCGGAATACCCGTCGTCTTCGTCGTCGTCATCGCGACGTCGACTCCGCCTCCTCCCTCTCCATTCTGCAGATGAATCCTGTAGGATTCCTTCTCGTTCCGCGTTAATTAACTGCATTCTAGATTCGAGGGGTCGATCGATCGAGCACTGCTAATTAATTGAGCTAGCTAGCTGCTGTGCTGCATCGTAAGCAAAGCATTGCATGATACGATATGAGCAGAGAAGTTTACCTGATCCATCTCGATCGGTGCACGTTGTGCCTGCATCGATCCACGTGTAGGCGTCGACCGACGACGACGAGCATATGCAAGCTACTCCAGTAATCAACAAAATGGGAATGAAGCAAACACGTCATGTGCAGTACGGCTGCTTACTGCAAATCTCTTTTTCTCTGTCGTGGATATGCTTTTCTTGTGTCCGGTGTTCAGTTTATGCCTTGTTTTCCCGGCTTGCAAGTTTCTTTTATTGTGTCGCCGGCGTCGATGAGGATGGGGCGGGCTTTGCCGTCGACGGGAGGAACGGGCGGTCCAACCGTCGCCACTGCACCGACGATTTTGGGTGGGGAAAAAAAACAACTCCTGAAATAGGTGCTACTCGCCTACTCCCCTCCGTTTTTTTTGTTTGACGCCTTTGACATTTTAGTACGTCTTTGACCAGTCGTTTTATTCAAAAATTTTGTACAAAGATGTAAAAAGTAAGACATATTTAAAGTACCTCTATTGATAAAACAAATCACAACAAAATAAATAATATTTACAAAAATAATTTGAATAAGACGAATGGTCCAAAACGTGTCGAAAAGTTAAAGGCGTGAAAAAAAACGGAGATAGTACTTTACTACTTTTTCTACGGCATTCGGTTTCGGTCCAGGCTGGACTTAAGTGCTTCTATTATAGTATTTCTCTCATTCTTTCCCACCTTTGCTGTAATGCTCCGGCCAGATGTGTTGTGAGGCCCATGTGGCCCATATTGATGTGATGGTGGGATTTTGAGACAGAGTTGTAATAACATATAATGCTTGTCGGAGCCAAACATAGTACCTCAGGTTAACCCTTTTATATGAAGCGAGGCTGAAAGTCTAAGTAGGTACTATGCATGCATGGACAAGCCCCGTAGGTGGGTTAGACTCTAAGCGAATTTGGGCTAGAATGTTACATTTTCTTAGAATCTTGACTCGCTACTACGTATTCCCACATTCACCGATAGCAGAGGAGAAGAAAGGAAATAACAAGCAGACCTGGCCAACGGGTCGGCCCGGCTTGGGCCCGGTTGGTTCGGGTACTATGCTAACCAGGCCAATGGGCCTGAGTCTCGGCCCAGGTTTGGTTCGCACAATAAATTTAAATTAAAAATATCTAAATAAATTAATAAAAAACCACTAAATTTCACAAATATACACTATAAATTGCGTAAATACATTATATAGAAATATATATAAACGAATAAATTTAATTAAATAAATATGCTATAGTGACGAACCGGACCAAAACCGAACCGTGCCGGCCCATCACCATACGAACCGGGCTGGCCCGACGGGCCGAGGCCTCGGTCCAAGTTCGGTTCGGTGAACCGAACCGTGCCGACTCGGTTCAGTGAACAGTGCGGGCCGACCCGGTTCAGCCTTGTTAACCCGGCCCGTTTGGCCACCTCTAATAACAAGAATAACAAGTACTACTTAGACACAACAAGACAATGTGGATTTTGAGTCCTTCCCTTAGACTCGCATATGAGAAATAACGTAAAATAGATAGACCTGGAAGAGCTGCCCACTTCATCTCGAAGATGGGGGAAGTATGCCTCCCGTTCTTCCATCCCTTGCTTCTCGCAAGAGCGGCTCCTCGGTGAAGGAGTAGAAGTGTTGGTCCCCTTCGGTCAAGTTCTTGTGTGTGCTCTTACCTACCATAAGACCTCCGTCCCCAAAACGATGGAAAGTGACCGGTGGTTTAGTACCTAAAATCATGGAGATTTTAATACCTAACATTAAATGGAAAGAAAAGAATGTGGGCGTGGTTTGGCTCAGCCTGCTCGTTTCGAAATCGATTGTGGGCCGAATAGCTATTCGGCGCATACATACATACATACATACGTACGCACGTACATACATATAACAGAGTCAACAAAGCCATCATGTTAATACGAAAATCATAGAAATTTCAACGTTAATAAAAAAATATGAATAACATGGGGATTTATGTACAGAAGACAAGGCAATGGAAAGCCGTCGACGAGAGTATGAGGAGGGGAGGTGGCTACGAGAAGCAGACGATGTGATTATATATGGGAAGGAGTGGAGACAATGAAAAGCAATTGATGGGAGCAAAAAGAGTAGATATGTGCCCATTGTTGCTCTGCATGTAACCAAGACATATAGGTCATTTCATCTTAATGCCAAAAAGATAATTGATAACAATTTTCAACACATCCAAATCGCTCTATGTGAACATCCCTGCTACAACCTATAATGAATGCATGTGGAGGTAAAGTTAAGTATTCTAAATTAGAGTAGTCTACAAACCTTTATATGGTAAAGTCAAGTATCATGAATGTTCTATGCCTAGATTTTGGTATAATTGATTATTTGCCCTGAAGTTGATGTGCAATTGATTATTTGCCCTGCTGTTTGATTATTTGCCCTGATGGTCCACATATCATAGATACACATCAGGGCAAATAATCAATTGCACATCAACTTTAGGCAAATAATAAATTGCACATCAACTTCAGGGCAAATAATCAATTACCCCCTAGATTTTTCTAGCAAGGGATGGATAGGATCTTGCCAAGTGTCATCCATCCAACGGCTTCGTATGTATATATAAAGAGGGTGCCGCCCCTTGCCATGCCATTCAATCAAGAGCATGGTGTAGTAGTGCTAGGTGAGAGTGTGAAAAAGGTGATAGCTAGGATAGTCACTCTTCTAATATTGCAGTATCTCTACTCCTAAAAAACATCTTGTTGTGATGAGTGATGGCTCGTTAAATGCATCCTGACCATTCAAATCCATCCAACGGTCTACATGACCGAGAGTGCAACACTGCCCACCACGATTCGTGCGCCGCCAGATGGCCGATCACACGTGCTCTTTTTCCAAAGCCAGGACACGTGATCACACGGGCCCGATTTGTTCGGTATGTCACATAAATTAAGTTTTAATCCACTCCCGCGGCTAAGGTCATTCACCCTCCAAGCCCGCGGGCTTTGAGCGCTCCACCCTCTCCAGACCGGATCGCTCCTGGACGACCATCTTCTCCAGATCGGCGCGAAGGCTTCTTTTATGTATTAGTCTCAAGTTTGGTTAAATATTTTGAATTCAAAAATTTCGGGACTATATCAGCTCGGAACGAAATGAGCGAAATTTTAGAAATTTCAGCGAAATAAAAATGGAAGTTTTGAATTTGAAACAAAAAATTTGAGAAAACCAACAAACACAACATTTTAAACCTGCACATCATGTTGTACGCTACCTAATAGAGTAAAAGAAGTCTTCGAAGCATGAGAATTATGGCTTCTTTTATGTATTAGTCTCAAGTTTGGTTAAATATTTTGAATTCAAAAATTTCGGGAGCATATCAGCTTGGACCGAAATGAGCGAAATTTTGGAAATTTCAGGGAAATTTCGTTGAAATTTTTAACCCAGGAGTGGGTCGCTCCAGAATTTTACCGTCACCTAGCGAGCGTCCGCAGGGAGCGCGCCCTTTCCCATCTACAGCAAGTTCCTTCACGCGCCGAACGCGCCCCTCCTCACCACGGTATACTTCGAATGTGGTATCCTCTCCTTATACTTGCGGTGGAGGCTTAGGTTTTGTTCTGTACGTTCAAACTGTAAATTGAACTCTGCATTCCGTTTCGGTATTGTAACGGGGCGAGCCTGTTTGAAAAAATCTTTAAATTAAAAAGAGTGAAATCGTAAAACCAAGTCTAATTTGTCTCTCTGTCTAAAAGAGGCGAATAACCAAGATGAGTTTAGCAAAGATGTGGATAAAAGCCTAGATGAAGGTATACCATGCCTTTCTGTTGTCTTTGTAATTTTTTCTGCTTTATATGTATTTATTTAAACTTTGGATTGTGCATAGATTTTGAGGCTGTGTTACGAGGACATCCTGTTGAAAATGCTGATCAGGATCCCCTTGACCCTATCTTTGCTGGTATTTGCGCTGTTTTATGCATAAACTGTTGGCATTTAGCCATAAACACTTATGTTGCTGCATTTCTCATCATAGATCCTATTAATGTGCCATGCAATGCCCGCCTAACAAAATTTACAATCCAAGAACTAGCCATCGTTACTAATACTTTTGATGAGAAGTTCGCTGTTTCAGATCTTGGTGCAATGGTGTATACAACAACTTTGCCAGAGTTTGTTCAGGTAATCAGTAATCTAACTATGATGTTAACTAGATCAGTGCTTTTGGTTACTTTGGTCTGCTATTTAGACATAGGGACGTGAACTTGTGATGTCTTTCTTATTGCAAGAACAAGTGCATATTTTCTTAGCCACGATGGTAACAAAAGATTGTGTTCTTGTGCAATTCTTTTTATTTCTATTTTTTCATATATGAATCGCTCGGGAGCATGAATGAAGGGGCTCCTGAAATGTGTGTCCGCAACAATGGTAGGACCAGTATCCGATGGCCGCCATCGTTTGGAAAGTGCAAAGGTCATAGTTGTGGCTTGTAAAAACATACAGTCACTCACAACATGTGGTGCTATAAATTAACGAGCTACTAAAAATTATAAAACTTAGAAAATATGAGACACTGTGGTGGCTGGTGACCAAAAGTTTTTATGTCACATAATGTTCTAATTTTTTTGTTTTGTTTATCATTTATGTTTTCCTTTTCTTTAAAGGTTTATAGCAAAGCACGGGCTGATGGATAAAGTATTCCCGATGCTTTGATCCGATTAAACGATCCAAGCTACATTGCCTCACATGCCATACACTCGATCTAAAATGAGTTCATGTATAATGTCTTTTCTATAAATCACCCGATCACGAAAATGCCCCGCAATAAGAAGAATAAGAAGGGGAGCCAGTTGAGACCTGGCGCTGGTGAGCAGCCTGCTAGCGAGGCACTTCCAGATTTGAATTTACCGGTGCAAAAATAAAGAATAGAAGAAGAAGCCGAAAGACATGCATACGAGCGTGCCGAAGAACGTGCAGACGAGCATGTGAATGCGCACATCGGCAACCATTTGAAGGTCCTTACTCCCGCGATTGGAAAATAACGGTGCAGAGCAAGTGATAGTGCATGAAGCACATGTGCACGAAGCACCCCATAAAGAAATGGCCAAAAAATTCTGTGCACTCCGAGGATATATTGAATAGAACCACAACCAATGTCGACATATAATTTGCAAAGAAGATTGTCAAAACAATTAAACTCGATCCCGAGCCTGCATCTCTCTTTGAGTGTAAGACACGGCTGGACCGGAAAGAATGAAAGAAGGCAATCACCGTGAAACTATTTTCTCTGAACAAAGAAGAAGTGCTTAGGCCCCTGCGCCGCACATTCCCTCATGTATGCCCCGTGGGTCTTTGTTCGTAAGGAGAAGTAAAGAAAAATAAAGTGGTATGGTACAAAGTAAGGCTGGTAGCATAATGTTTGACTCAGTTCCTTAGCGTTGATTACGAAGAAACTTATTCCCCGGTCATGGGTGGTGTAACCTTTAGATACCCTTATCTCAATGGCGGTACTCAACTGAAAGTTGAGAAACAAAATGAATTGAAAGGATGTTGTAACTGGAAAGAGACTTGAATGGACTTATATATGAAGATACATGAGTATCATTGTCCTGAACCAAAATAGAGCAAATAAAAATCTGTGTTGTGTAATTCTTTGCGTTACCATACAGACTAAACAAAAGAATAAAGCTCATACGTGAAGTATGAGAAAGGAATAATGGATTGGCTATTGCAGCTTAGGTTAACACCTTGAGCATATGCCAAAATGAATCTCGTTACACCAGTCAACCTACACGTTGATCGTGTTGAAAGGCTTGATTTTGAGAAGGTGTATCCATGAAAAACCCAACGATCGGTCGGTCAATTTTTACAGACCTAGACCTGTACAAACCTAGGGATGAGGGGGAGGATGTCTAGAAACATGAAGTTTTGTATTAGAATTTGAATGGCTCATATACATCGTGAAAGCATACGGCAGTATAATGCATTTGCCGACTGTACGTTGCAGTTGCCGTTTATTTTATCAGCTTGGTATAATGTAGAGCACAAGGAGGGCATTTGAAAGAATCAATGACATCTCCCGATACCTTCGAAGAAAAAGAAATCTTAGAATGAAGTAACCAAGATATGAATATGAATATGTTTCCTATGTGGTAAGAATTGAAATTATGAAGAAGTTGTCAAGGTAGACTCTTATGTCAATGTCGACAAACCACTCAAAAATCATAGCATTGAAATAAGCCTATTACGAAAATGCAAGCCTTTCAAGAAGGTCATTTCACATTTCAGTCATGTGGATTGTACATTGAATGAACCCTATTATCATCTATGAAAATGATGCATCATGTGTCGCACAAATATAGACTGTATATGTGAAGGAAAATCTATTAAGTATATGAACCTGAAGAAAAGAATCAGTTTTCTGCACATTAAGTCAATTGAGAATATAACAGTCTTATTTGATAAGTCACTCTCTACATCTATCTTTGAAAGGTGCGTGAAAGAAATTGAAATGAAAAGACTTCGAGTAGTGCATAATTCAGGGGGGAGAAACTTCACATATTATGAATTGAAATCTTGAACACGAATTTCGAGTACCCAGCTTGAATGAATGAATGTATGAATAAGAAGAATCGTGGGGTGGTTCTGTACTCTTTTTTCCTTAGGTGAGTTTTCAATGAAGTTTCTCACATGAGGTTTTTAACGAGACAAATCTGTGCGCACAAGTAAGCTTATGCTATGTACTCTTTCTCTAACATTTTCGCACTAGGTTTTTATAGAGTTTTTGGGGTATATGCATCACGCGGCAAGGTCCAAGGGGGAGTGTTAAGGAACCATACCCAGCCGTGCCGGCCTTGGGCCTGGCTCAGCTAAGGGGTGGGGCCCACTTGGATGGACCAGCCAAAACCCTAGCACCTAAGCATCAATAGGAGAGGTTTCAATCTATTATGTATCATGAGAAAAGCAATAAAGAATACTTCCTCTCCTACATCTCTATGTTCATCTGTGATTGTTCTTCGCCGTCTACGATCTACGCACTGCTAGGCAACTTCAGACTACACCCGGTAGCGTGGTTGTCTAACAATCCTGTCTTCTCCTCCTTCTCACCTTGCTAATCTTAAATTCAATGGAGTAATTTTTGGCGAATCATTTAATTAACCAGTGACGTTACACTTAAACAGCAAATTCCCCAGAAAAAATAATTAATCGCACGGTCAATGGAAGTTCGGCCTGAACGGCCCACCCAGAATGCAAGCAAGCGCGCATGCAGGCAGGCCCAATGAACACCCGCAGCCCGAGCTGAGCATCGGTCCACAGACGTGGCTAAATCTCAGCCGCTGGTTCGACGTGGCCGAAGAATTGCAAACAAAAACGGCGACGCGCGACGCCGGCAAAAACCCTAGACCTATCCCGCCCGTCTCCGACGCCGGCGAAAACCCTAGACCAACCCGCAGCAGAAGCAGGCTGTAGGAGAGGCGATGTCGACGCCGTGGAGCCACTCCGCGCGCCGCACATGGCGGGATTCGGCTACCGGAAGCGGGGACGGCGGCGGGCACTGCCCCGGCGCCCCCAGGCGATCCCCTTCCCTGGGTACCTCCCGGCGCGCGCGGCGGCCCCTCGAACGGCTTCCACTGCGCCGCTGCCGCTGCAGGTCCATCCGCCGGCGGCGGCTTCTTCTGCTCGTCGTCGTCGTTGGAGGAGCGGAGCACCGTCCGGCGTGTGGGGGAGCACTACAGCGAGCGCTCCAACCGCTCCCTCCAAGAACACGAAAGCAGCCCCATCATCAACCTAAAGAAGCTCAACAAATGGGTCAAGAGCATCCTGATTCAGATGTCTTCGCGCCCGGGGGACTCCGTCCTGGACCTCGCCTGCGGCAAGGGCAGTGACCTCCTCAAGTGGGACAAGGCCAGGGTCGCCTACTACGTCGGCGTCGACATCGCCGAGGGCTCGATCAGGGACTGCATGGCTCGCTACAATGGCGACACGGATCGGCAGCAGCAGCGGAGGAGGAAAAACTTGAGCTTTCCTGCTCGCCTGATCTGCGCCGACGGGTTTCGGGTTCGCCTCCGCGAGCATCTGCGCGAGGACGCTCCGTTCGATGTCTGCAGCTGCCAGTTCGCTCTGCTCTACTCGTGGTCGACGGAGGCGCGCGCTAGGCAGGCTCTCTCCAATGTCTCCGCCCTGCTTCGCCCCGGAGGCATCCTCATCGGGACAATGCCCGACGCCGACGTCATCTTGACAATACTAGGAGAAGAAGCTGCAGGGCTGCAATTCGGAAACAGCATCTACTCCGTCACTTTCTCTGAGCAGCATGCCAAACAGAGACCCCCTCCTCCAGGACGCCGTCGACTGCCCGGAGTGGCTGGTGCCCCTGAACGCCTTCGAGTCACTCGCGGAAGAGTATGGCCTGGAGCTGCTTCTTGCGAAGAACTTCGGCGACTTCGTGCACACATATGCGCAGAGGCATGAATTCCTCACGGAGGCGGACATAGAGTTCATAGCATGAGACCGACGTCGTAGCTAGCTTCTGTTTGTATCATCAGTTGTCGTCGATAATGTAATGATGTACTAGTACAAGTCTGTATATAAATGTTCAGATCAGTGCATCTCTGTATATAAATAAATGTTCAAATCAATGCAATTCTGCGCATTTAATGATGGGGATTTTAGTATCTAGAAAGTGACCGGTGGGAAATCCTATAAATTTTCACGTTAACATTAATAAAAAATTATGATTTATGTGGGAATTTATGTAGAGGAGATGAGGCAATGGAAAGCTGTCGATGGGAGTATGAGAAGCAGGCGATGTGAGTATATATGGGAAGGAGTGGAGACAACGAAAAGCAGTTGATGGGAGCAAAAAGAATAGATATGGGCCCATTGTTGCTCTGCATGTAACCAAGACATATAGGTTATTTCCTCTTAATGCCAAAAAGATAATTGAGAACAATTTTTAACACATCCAAATCGTTCCATGTCAACATCCCTGCTACAACCTATAATGAAGGCATGTGGAGGTATGTTCAATTGCCACATGAATATTTATCTTGATCAACATCAATTGTGTAGATCCGTTTGGTGATTCAAAAAACATTCTAATCAGATAAAAATCATTATAATTGATAGTCATTCAACTCTAAAATTAGAAATTCCCATATTAATTGAACAAAAAAGAGATAAATTTTCGCCAATTTTTTTTATAGTGGTCCTAAATCATCAATTCTATATAACAAAGGACCTAACCAGCTGATTCCTGGTTAGGCCACGCTGTCCTGCCATTTGCGTAGGCCACGTCATCTGAAAAACGGAGGCCGTCCGATCTTGTTGCGAGATCAAATCCCTCCATTCATCCTAAATCAACATTTTAAACAAAATGTTTCGGCCATTGCACAGCAACGCGGGTAGTTCTTCTCCAAAATAAAAAAGCTACCACTGCTCAAGAGGGTGGTTTGCCCTCTTGGCTAGCTAAGTTCGATTCCTGCCTCCGCTCAGGCATTATCGGTTGGAATTACCACCGCTTCAACTACCCGCACGATGCCCAACAACGGCCAGGCCTCTCCTATTTCTTTTTTTTTAGCTCCACCCGCACGATGCACAGCAATGGCCAGGCCTCTCCTATTTCTTTTTTTTTGTAGCTCACAAAAAGTTCGAACAAATTTGAGAGTTCTCGAAAATTAAATCATGTCTACACAAAGAACATTCATAAAAAAATTTAATTTTATTTAAAATTTATGAAATCCAAATTTACAAATAGTTTGCTCTTTCTTGTTAAGGGCATATTTCTTCTCGATTTCCTACTTTTCAATTTTGCTTATGGTACGTCAGAAAAAATCATAAATTTGAAATTTAGAACCATGTCTATAAAAGAACACCCAAAATTATTTTTTTTGCCAGGCTGTAAAAAAACACACAAAAGATTAAAAGTTTACAAAAAATAAACCATGCATGCACAAAGAACATCTATAAAAAGTTTGATCCTATTCAAAAATTTTTGAAATCCAAAATTTACAAATAGTTTGCTCTTTCTAATTAAGGGCATATTTCTTTTCGATTTTCCACTTTTCAATTTTACTTATGGTACGTCATGAAAAATCATAAATTTTAAAGTTTCAAAATTTTTTTGCCATTTAAATTTTACTCTACGCTCTGCTGCTAGACCCGTGTAATGATTTTAGCCATTTAAATGTTCAAATCAGTGCATCTCTGTGCCATTGGAAGTTGCCACTCAAGGATCTATATGTATGACCTTGTGGCCTATGTTCCAGGTTTTGATGGACACGGTATCGGCCAAAAGAAGCATAAATACTTCTGTTCAATAAGGATCCTAGAAAAAATTCAAAAACTTTGAATGTTTAAAAACAATTTGATTCACTAAAAATATTCATTTTGGATATTTAAACATTTATTTTTTCTAAATTATTTCCTCTTGCCCTTAGGCACTAAAATATCTTCAAGTTCATTTTTCTAAATTTTTGGAGTATAAAAATCACTAAATAGGCCACATGTACATACCATTTAGAAATCAGATGCCACATCACCAAAACCATCCTCCTAAATTTGTCTAGGGTGTAAAATGGCTCCGTTTTGATAGATTGCTAAATAACTAGTCGGTTGCTTTTGACATTTATAGCACCCACTCAACTAATGATTATATAAAACGACAAAACAAGGGGTTTAATATGGACTTATTCCTAAAATTCGGATCAAACAGAACAAAAATCGGATATCAGTTTAGGATATTTATCATGTCTACCATTATAAAGTCACTAATTCTTTAGTTTTTACATTACAAAACGCATATTATTTTAGATGACAAAATTTTTGCAACTAACAACAATGCCTTGTACGCGAGCAAAAATACAGGCCTCTCTGACACGCGACGGCAAGGAGAAGGAGGCGGCCACGCCACCGCGCGAGCTCGCCACCGCGTGAGCTTGCCGCCCCGCCACCGTGTGAGCTCGCCACCGCGTGAGCTCTCCGGAGCTGGGGCTGCAGTCGGAGGTAAATGGGAGAGAGAGGAGGAAGAAGTTTTGAGAATGACATACCACAAAAATCGGATATCAGTTTAGGATATTTATCATGTCTGCCATTATAAAGTCACTAATTCTTCAGTTTTTACATTACAAAACGCATATTATTTTAGATGAAAATATTTTTGCAACTAATTGACAGCAATGCCTTGTACGCGAGCAAAAATACAGGCCTCTGACACGCGATGGCAAGGAGTCAGCCACGCCGCCGCGCGCTCTCGCCGGAGGGAGTAGCTCGCCGCCCTGCCTCCGCGTGAACTCCCCGGAGGGAGTAGGTCATCGGAGGGAGTTGCTCGCAGCCCCGTGAGCCGTGTGAGCTCTCCAGAGCTTGGGCTGCAGTCGGAGGTAAATGGGAGAGAGAGAGGAGGAAGAAGAAGTTTTGAGAATGACATGTGGGGCCCACTCATCACGAGGCATATTCTCATATTTCCTCGTGTATTTAGATCATCCATAATCTAGAAAAGCTTGCAAAACCAGAGAATGGAATGGGTAATGGCATGCAAAAATAATGCCATCAATAACAATATGCACTTCATAATAGCAAAACCGATTCTAAGTTTTCTCGTTCTCGTCTCCCTCGTTCTCTCGCCTTCACCCATGAAACCCTACCCGCCCCTGGCAACGGCGGATCATGCCGCTAGCCGACCGACTGCCACTGGCAGGACTCCTGGCGTTCGCCTCTCCCGTCGGTGCCCTCTCCATGAGGGTGGAGGTGAGAGGCGGGCTTCTTTCTTTTTGGTCTTCTTCTTCAGGCTGACGGTGGTTGTGGCTGGAGGTCGGCAGCGGCGGAGGTCGGAAGGGGTGTTGGTCTGCTCCTTCAACCTCCTGTCTCGGTCAGGACTGGCCCGTGCATGCCATGGCTGATTCAGAGGTTGCCATGGGAGGCGGCGCAGGCTGGCTACGGCGTGCCGGCGGACCAGGCGATGGACGTTGTGTATCCGGCGGGCTCACGGCATGCAACGGCTACGAGCTGCGGAGGCGGCATTCCTCGATCTAGCGGTGGGGGCGGCGGCTTGTTCGTCGAAGGGCGACAAGATATTCGTAAAGCCAGGGCCATCTCGTGTAGTACAACAGGGCCAGTGTCCAAGTCGACCCGACTGCCTTGATTAGGGATGCCAACTCCAAGACCAAGGCCCCGGTTAGCAAGATGTAGGTGATGGCAACATCGTGGTCGCTGTACTTGTCTTTAGTGCTGATCTAGAACAGCACGAACTCGGCCACCGTATGTCCATCGACACAACGACGCGGATGCACCACCCGTACCAGGTGTGGATCACCACCGCCTTGGTGTACAAGATGTCATACATCAAGGACATTTCCATCTCCATCAGCATGTTGAGATGGCCATACAATGTGAAATAATGCATGACTTGCCGCACATACGCGCGACATTGGCTTCTTCAAGCCGATGAACATCCCCTTGCACACATCCAGAAGGCCATGCGCCACCATGAGAACGTCCTCCGCGTCCAAGTAGTACCTCCTATGCAGCAAGTCGAGGACTATGTCCCTCTCCCTGCGACGGTCGCCATCGACAGACTCCTCCAGGGAGCTTGATGCGCTCATGGGTTTGCCCGATCTTCCGATGAGGGGATAACTTCAATTTAGGCGGAGGATGATTTTGATGATCTGGCTACGAACCACACAAGGATAAGTGATCGCAATCACCAAAGCACTCCTGATTGTTATCAACTGTGTCAAGATACGGATGACATGACCAACGAGGGTCTATGCTAGCAATCGAACGAGAGTTGTGTAGGGTGATATATGTTGAATAATGGTAAAAAATAAAAATAGGGAAATATTTTTTGATATAACTTTTTTTTCTGTGTTTCCCGATTTCCCCATTTTTTCAATTGTCCAAACTATTTCATACACCACTCAACTTTAAGGGCAAAATGAACATTTCACTATCGTTTTCTCCCTCTACCACACCAGAATGTATTGTTAATGTGGGAAGCGAAAAATCTGTTATGTTACCCAGCAAGCCCAAAATTTTTGAGTATTCAATTCTACAACAATTTTTTCCTCAAATTTTAAACATGTCTTATTCTAGATTCAGTGGAATATAATTGTAAACTAACAAATCATTCTATATATCAAAGCGCTTCCAGGCCGCCTCCCGGTTATGCCACGCCATCTGAAAAACGGCGACCGTCCGATCTTGCCGTCGGATCAAATCCGGCCATCCATACTAGATAAACATTTAAAACAAATTGTTTCGGCTATCACAACACCGTGGGTGTCTATTGGTTAGATCAGATACATCTCACTCTGCCGGCCTGTGTTCGAATCCTTACTCCGCTCCAGCCTTTTATAGATTTTTGCTGACCGCAGCGGCATGCACGCACTTACCAGCATGCAGATTGACCAGCAAGCACACCGGCAAGCAACCTGTGTTCTTTTCCCTTTGCTGCTTCTTTTTTTTTTAGCTCGCAAAAAGCTTGAAAAAAATTGAAAGTATTTGAAAATTCAATCATGGCTGCACGGACAATATGCACAACAAAATGATGTTATTTAAAATTTTTCAAATCCAAATTTACATGTAGTTTGCTCTTTCTTATTAAGGGCATATTTCTTCTCATTTTCTTTTTTCCAATTTTACTTCTGATACATCGCAAAAAATCATAAATTTGGAAGTTTCAGAACCATGTATGCACAAGAACATCCAAAATAATTTTTTTTCAAAAATTCAAAGTTTTCATGATGCAGCATTCGGACTAAGGATTTTATTTTTGTCATGTCGCAAAAAAATCATAGATATTGAAAGTTTCCAAAAATTTAAACCATGCATGCGCAGAGAACATCCATAGAAAGTTTGGTGTTATTCAACAATTTTTGAAATCCAAATTTAGTGATAATTTGCTCTTACTTATTGACGGCATATTTCTTCTCGATTTTCCACTTTTCGATTTTACTTTTGGTAGGTTAACAAAAATTCATAAATTTAAAAATTTCAGAAGCATGTGTACAAAAGGATAGCCAAAATTATTTTTGAAAATAAAAGTTTTCATAGTGCAAGATTCGAACTAATGATTTTATTTTTTGTCAGATTGCAAATAAATCATAAAAGTTTTAAAAAATAAACCATGCATGCACAATGAACATGTATAAAAAGTTTGATGCTACTCAAGATTTTTTGAAGTCCAACTTTACAAATAGTTTGATCTTTTTTACTAAGGGCATATTTCTTCGCGATTTCCCGCTTTTCAAATTTACTTATAGCACGTCACAAAAAATATTAAATTTGAAAGTTTAAGAAACATGCGTTCAAAAGAACATCCAAAATTATTTTTTTCAGAGATTAAACGTTTTCACAATGAAAGATTCGAACTAATAATTTTTTTGGTAGGTCGCAAAAAACATATTGAAGGTTTTTCAATAAATCATGGTTGCACAAAGAACGTCAATAAAATTTTGATGTTACTCAAATTTTTTTGAAGTCCAAGTTTATAAATAATTTGCTCTTTCTTGTAAAGAGCATATTTTTCTCGATTTTTCACTTTTGAACTATATTCATTATAGGTCTAAAAAATATATAAAAAAGTTTTCGAACCATATCTGAACTGAACTAAGGATTTTTTTAGCAGGTCGCAAAAAAACATATTGAAGGTTTCCAATAAACCATGGCTGCATAAAGAACATCATCAAGGGGTGATTCATTTGGTGAAGCTACTGACTGGCACGTACAACCGGCAGGCCGCAGATGGTTGTGATCCGGCATTGCAGATGCAGCGCGCATGGCGGGGTTATCGGGTGGTCGCTAGGCCACGGCGGCTTTGCTGTGTGTTCTTGCTGCTCTCGTGAGGGCGATTTGGAATTAAGCAGGGGATGAGAGGGGCGTGTGAGTGTGATGATTAAGGCCGATCTCGGTTGAGCTGTCACTGGGATGGAGCTCGGCGGCGGCCCTGCTCAGCTGCTCTGGCCTTGTCCAGCGTCGATCATCGCTAGCTGCCGCGTCGACCACTGCTCCTCCGTACTCCTCCCCCCTAGCCAGTGTGCTTCACGATCACTAGGAACTAAAGCTCGCATTGCGCGCGCTAAGTTAATTGGGCTGAATGAAAGGATCGATAAAAGGGGGAAAATAGGAGAAGAATGTTTTACAGTTTTCGTTTTTCAGGATTTTAAAATTTTAAATACTTTATTTTTGGTGGAGGCTGTTAGACAAAGTATGTATGTGAATATTGTGCACGTAAACCTGTTGTGATCGGCTGGAGATAAGAACGTTCTGTTGTAGCTCGGTTGTTGTAACAACTTGTAAACTAATCTCCAGCCTAATCACGTGGTTACATGCTTATCTGTAAATCCACGCGAGGGGAGTTTCCTCGTATATATCAACACGAAGACGCCCAGCCGAGGGTACGGGCGTTCCCACCATTTGCCTTTCTCGCCTCTGATTGTTTATGTTAGGATATGCGCCGATGCAAGATCACGAACGACACCAGCAGGCCCGTCTCTAGGTTTTCGAGGGCCCTGAGGCAAACGAAAGACTATGGGCCCTTTAATTTTGGCAATCGGTGAAATATACTTTTCATTTGTAACATGATAATTGATAAAACAAATAGTAGTATCAGTAACATGCTAACATATACTTAATTCTTGAAAAACAATGTCGATATTACAAACTAAAAGAGCAAGTAAAAGGAAGCTAATATGATTAGGTCAAATAACAGCCAAACTCCAATGACTCCGATAATAATGCTTCAGTGCTTCACAAAAAAAACTCCTTTGAACATTTCGTGATACAAAATCATTCAGGACAATATCAAGATCAATAATCATAGATGATAGATGAACTAAAAGTAAACTGACAACCTGATCGAGTTATCGACGATCGTCGGTTCTCCAATCGCTGAATCGCGTCGGCTCGGTGGTCGGCGTCGGCCCATTGCGGACTCATGAGTGACGAGTCGCGGCCTCACAGAAGAACGAGACGGGCGGCCGGGGCCAGGGCGTCGGCGTCAATGACGCGATCGCGAACGGCGAGGCCGAAGTGGGGAACGCGATTCGGCGATTCGCGAACCGCCGTGCTGTGTGCTGATTGGATCAGAGCCCGAGAGCTGATCGATCTGCTCATTTGCCTGATGGCGTGGGCCTTGAGCAGTTTGCGTGGCCTGCTGGGCAGTGGCCTAGGCACTGGCCTCGGTTGGCTATGAGCTGGACTAAGGGATAATGGGAGTACCTGTACCTGGGCTACATAGTGCATACGTATTTGATCGTGGGCCCTTCTTTGTGCTGGGCCCCGGCCGTCGCCCCTCTGGCCTAGGCCTAGAGCCGGGCCTGGACACCAGGAGACATGATGTTTGGTAACGCAGTTCGGCATTGCTGCCTACATCTGCGGGGCTCTGATTATGGGCGGTCCTCCCCAATCCATAATACCGCAGCACACCGGCTAACCAGGTCACGACCACATGCCGGCCGCTGACCTCCTCTCTTGCCTATGCTAATATTATAAAGTCGTTGTCTTGGTTACACCAGGGTTGCCTCCCTTTATATAGCGGAGACCTGGATAGAGTCCGACTCTAACATTAACCAACCCTGCCTATTACAACACAGAGTCCTTGTAACCTACTCGTACACATATTCGACACAATACTTAACAAACTCCACCTTGGAGAATATAGTCTCTCCATCTTGAAGTCGTTCCAGCGTCTTGCGCGAACCCGTGCACCCGGACTCTGGTTGTTTCCTTCTTTTGCAGCCTACAGCGGGCCGCCCGACGAGTCCTCATCAAACTCGCCGTCTTTTGAAACAAACGACGCTGACCCTGCAACACGCTTAGCAGCTCCACCTGCAACAGAAGCCCCTTCTAATAGAAGAACCTCAGCACTGTCGCCTCCGGAGTCATACGAGCCTATTGCCACATTAGCATCTGCTCCCTTTGGTGGACCTGGACAGTCTCTCTTCATGTGCCCCCACTCATTGCATCTGAAGCACCGCACCGCCCTGTTATTTTTCTTGTTCTTCTTTCCACCCCCATGACCGCCTTGATCACCTGAGACTAGCAAAGCAACAGAACGAGGTTCCTCCACTGCATTTTTATTCTTCCTCAATTGATGAGACATAAGTGCCGCAGTTATATCCTCAGTTTTGATGCTATCCTTGCCATATGTCAACGTCGTGACCAAATGCTCAAAGGACAGAGGCAACGAACGTAATAACTTCGTATAGCATACATTATACGAAGTTATACGACACAGCTGTCGGCCGCGCCCGGCTCCGTCGGCTCGCGCCGACAGCCACGCCGTCGCGCCCACCGCGCCGCGCCCGCCACCGCGCCGCCCCTGCCCACCGGCCGAGCCCCGCGCCGCCTCGTGCGGGCCGCGCCTCTGCGTCGCCCGCACCCGTTGCGCCGCTGAGCCACCGGAGCCCGCGCCCTGCCCCGGCTCCCGTGCCGCGCCGCCATTGCTGCGCCGCCACCGGCCGAGCCTCACCCAGCCTTGCGCTGCCGCCGCCATCCGCACTGGCGGCTAGGGGGAACCCTAGCTGCCCCATTGTAGTGCAGCAGCCAGTTGGGCCGGCTCTATATGGGCCGAAACCATGGAGTGGGCTGGAAATTAGAATACATGAAAAAGGGGGCAAATGGGCCCCTTTGGCCAATTTTTCAGAAATCCCGCAGATTTCACTTCGTTTGTTTTTACGAATTAAATCCTATTGATTTAATATTTACTTAATTTCATTGCCCTGTTAATTAAGTATTAATCCACTTTATTTGCGGCGTCTTGTTTAAAAGTCTGTAGTCTTTTAATTACGCAATTAATTGTGAATTATTTATTCGCCTTTTTTACAATTTATCCAGTTTAGACCTGTTGTCTTATTTAATATTGTAAATTGGTGAATTATTACCCGCGCCGCTGTGCGTCGGCCAAGTCCCGCGCTGTACACGGCCGTGCCCCGACGGCACCGCCCTGGCCCCACGCCGCGGTCCCGTTGCACTACAGTGCCCCGAAGGCGTCGCTCGGTTACGCCGCGCCTTCGTGCCGCCTCGTCGTGGGCTGCGGCCTTGAAGGCTGTCCGTTGGGCCGCGGGTTGCCGCTTCTTCGGCGGACATGCCCCCGCGCCACGCCGTGCCGGTCCTGCGCCGCGCCGCCCTGGAGCTCCCGTACACGCTCCTCCATGGATCGCTCTCCCCTCACATTGGTAACCTCTCGTTCCTCACCGTCCTCAACCTCACCAAAACCAACCTGATGGGCTCGATCCCGGATGATATTGAAAGGCTGCGCCGTCTCAAACACCTTGATCTTAGCCGCAATGGCATCTCCGAAATCATCCTTTCCGCCATTGGAAACCTCATAGGGCTCCGAGCTCTTGTCCTGTGGTTTTTGTATGGGCCGATTGATCTGTGTTCTTTTGGTGGGTTAATTTCTTGAGTAGAGTACGGATCTCTTGGGAAAGCATCGCGAAAGAGTGACGTATTCAGCTATGGCATCATGCTTCTCGAGGTCTTTACCGGCAAGAGACCCACGGATACCATGTTCGCCGGAAGCCTGAGCCTTAGGCAATGGATTCTTCAGAAATCCCCAGCAATGCTTGCCGACGTCATGGACAAACATCTTTTGCTGGATGCTGCTTCTTCCAGCTGCAGCATGGATGGCCTTCTTGCTCCGGTACTCGAGCTAGGATTGCTGTGCTCGAGTGAGTCCCCTGAGCACAGGATTGCCATGAGCGATGCGGTCATCAGACCGAAGAAGATCAAGAGCGATGTCAAACCGGCAGCAACAACGCAGAGTGCTTCCCGGTGATGGGCCAAGTACCCTTGCCTTGCTTCGGCGTATATATATGAATTAAAATCTCTCTTCTCTGCTCTACGTGAGTTGATGTGATGAGTATTTGATGGCTCTCGTGTTAGTTTGTGAGTTCGGTTTGAGTTTGGAATTTGAAATGTTGAGTTCAGCTAGTTTGGCCTTTGTACCGCAGTCCGCAGTTAGCATTTTATTTTATTTTTACGGTCTTTTCAACCTCAAATAGAAAAAGACTTAACATGAATAAAGACGCACAACTAAATTTCCTACGACTTCGGTATTCAACTCGTAATTCTCTAATGATGAAAAAGCCATAAAAATGCATGTTAATTATCCCTAAATCCCAAGGCTAAACTCTTCGCTGATGGAAAAAATAGAAAGGAAACAAACTTTATTGAATACTTTTCTTTTAGAAAAAGACTGGGGAACTGCCTTGAATTAATTCAATAGGAAAATTGCTCCCCCCAAGGGCGCAGGACTTCTAGCAGTAAATTGAAAAAGGTCATCGGAGGCAACTCCTTCGAGATGAAAATATGTTTTTTTTCTATCGAGTCAGATATGGCATAAGGTTACTAGCACGACGGATCCTAGACCCAGGAGCAAGGTTGGGTCGCAGGATGTCCTCGGCCCATCAGATGCTGACATCATCAGTGTGCGACCGCGCAGAGCGGAGTAGGCGCGGAGCGTTCAGCCGGGTAGCCGGGAGACCCAAATATGGGAGAAGGGGCACTAGAGAAAGAGGTGCTCCGAGGTCTCTAGGCATCTGAGGCAAAGGGTGCAGAAGTAGTTATTCGGCAGACCCCGACGCAGGAGAGCGTCAGCAGTCATGACCATTCTTATAAACAGCGTCCAAGCAAAGAACCTGCACTTGGAGGGCGTTCACTGCTTCCGTATTAGCGATAGCGCCGTTGGAAATGTCCTTCCAGCGAATTGAATGCGGTACGCTAAGCGGACAAAGAAGTTCTCATCGGGAATGTCATGGTGGTTCGGATGGAGCGCAACACGACTGATCTTTTACCAGAGGGAGACCAGCTTCACAGCGAGGTTGGGGGCGAAAGTCCAACATCCATTTGTTATTGTGAGGAGTCTCGGCGACTGTGCGGTTTTTACCTTCGGAGGCCACAAGCTTTATTGAATACCTAATCTACATGGTGATATCACGAGCTCCATCCTCCTCTCTTCTCCTCCTCACCTTGCAAATCTTAAATTAGCACGGAATATCTTAAATACAGAGTATTTAATTAATCATGCAACAAAAAATCTATCTTCTACTTTATATATAAAGCAGAAGAAAAACAGACCCACCATATTAATCCCAAAATCCTAAAATTTTTCACATTAATCAAAGAATACTAGAAATTCTCATGTTAATCGTATAAAAAAGAAAAGATATCTATTGTTCATTATACGTTAATAGGAAAACGGAGCCACCGCAATGAGCCACATCGTTCGAAAATCCTCCACCATCTGGTCAATATCCACTAAATCAAATAATCATTCAGTTGTCGTTCATCAAATCAGATAAAAAAGATAAATAAATAATCTCTAAAACAAACTACTAAAACTGATGTAATATTTCACATATGAAGATTATGAGTTGGAGATTACCCTAAAAAAGATTATGAGTTAGAAATTAACTCTACATATGCTGACACAAATACACATGGACCACCTTGCACGTTTAACATTAATTAATAATTAACCATGATATAAATAGAAATTCGTCCTAAGACGGCCGGAACGGCCCAGCATTGAATGCATCAGACACTGGACGTGGCTTAGGCCCTGTTCTTTTGAGCTGATTTGAACGGCTGAACGGCTGAAATGGCTGAACTTCGAGAGCTTCTCGAGGTAGTCTCGAGATTCGGATACATTTTGTTTGACTTGCTTTTGAAAGCGTTAGAATCCACCTTTAAAATAGCAAAAAACGGACTAAAAAAACTCAAAACATATGTGTTTTAAAAACGTAGATAATCCGTTAAGCTGTTAAGCCGTTAAGCCGTTAAGCTGAAAAGAACTGAGCCTAGATCTCAACCGCTGGTTCACTGGTGCACCGCCCCGAACAAAAACGGCGACGCGCGGCGAAAACCCTAGGCCATTGCCTACGTCCGTCATGTCAACCTCTGCAGAGGAGCATCCGGATGAAAGGACCTTCAACTTGTCGATAATGGAGTATAATTTTTTTTGCAGTAGATAAAACACGTCCACGCATCGAATACCAACCCGCCACCATAGTAATTAGTAAGAAAATCCACCATGTTATATCTTTTCCATGTTCCGGTGATGGTCCTTTGGAGTTCATAATAAACTCGTATCTGACAGACCGGCAAATACTATATTGTCAAAACAAGTTGATTACAAAAGTTACATAAGAACTTTTCAAACACGAAATGGAGAAAAGAAGGTAGGTACCCTTCATCAGGAAGGATCGTATTCTTGCCAATTTTAATGCCCAATGCCGACGTCATCTTGATAAGGTAGGTACCCTTCATCAGGAAGCTGCAGGGCTGCAATTCAGGAACAGCATCTACTCCGTCACTTTCTCTGATCAGCATGCCAAACAGAGACCCCCTCCTTCGTTTGGCATCGAGTACAGGTTCCTCCTCCAGGACGCCGTCGACTGCCCGGAGTGGTTGGTACCCATGAATGCCTTCGAGTCACTCGTGGAAGAGTATGGCCTGGAGCTACTTCTTGCAAAGAACTTCGGCGACTTTGTGCACACATGCGCAGAGGCCTGAATTCGCACGGCTGATGCAGAGGTTCGGTGACGGAGGCATTCTGAAGGAAGAAGAATAGGAGGTGGCATCGCTCTACCTTGCTCTTGTGTTGCGGAAGAGGGGCCGACCCTCCATCCCCACCCAGCCGATCGAGGGCACTCGGCTCAAACAGAGGAAAGACCTTCCTCGCAAAGGCAGACATAGAGTTCATAGCATGAGACCGACGTCGTAGCTAGCTTCTGTTTGTATCATTACTTATCGTCGATAATGTAATGATGTACAAGTCCGTATATAATAGGCTGTTTGGTTGTCTTCTCTCACGAGCCTGGCCTGTCTGACTCAGCCAGGCTGGTGAGATACGGGATGTGCAGATGCAGAGACAATGTTTGGTTGAGTGTTTAATTAGTAGGCGAATATTTTGAAATTTATATAGCGAGTGTGGTCTAATTTTGTTCGAAAAAATATAAGAAATCCATTTTTGGAATTGGTTTGGTAATTGGATATGCTAGTAAAAAGATACAGACAAAAAGGAAAAAATAAAAACCTACCTGCCACGTTAGCAGTCCAGTCCATGCATGGTTTGATATGGTAACTGACTGTGGCCCATGCGCGGAACACGAGGCCGCCATACGTTGCATCCAGAGAAACGCTCATTTTCTGAGTTTCTTCAGAGTCAGGCTGCATGGAGAATCTTGCATCCACAGAGCCAGGCTCAAAACCAGATGCAGACAACCAAACACAAGAAAAAAGCAAGATTCTACATCTGTAGATGCAAATCTCTGTAAATGCAGCTAAGCAAACAGCCTATAAATGTTCAGATCAGTGCATCACTGTATATAAATAAATGTTCAAATCAATGCAATTCTGCGTATTAATAATGGGGATTCTGATAATGTAATGATATACAAGTCTGTATATAAATGTTCAGATCAGTGCATCTCTGCATATATAAAAATGTTCAAATCAATGCAATTCTGCGCATTAATGATGGGGATTTTAGTATTTAGAAAGTGACCGGTGATTTAGTATCTAAATTCATGGGGATTTTAATGTCTACTATTAAGTGGGAAGAAAATAACGCAGGCATGGTTTGACTCAGACTGCTCGTTCCAAACGGACTGTGGACCGAATAGCTATTCTGTACATATATACGTACGCACGTACATACATATAACAGTCAACAGTGCCACCACGTTAATCCGAAAATCTTATAAATTTTCACGTTAATAAAAAATCCGAAAATCCTTTAAATTTTCACGTTAATAAAAAATTATAATTTACGTGGGAATTTATGTAGAGGAGACGAGGCAATGGAAAGCCGTCTATGAGAGTATGAGGGGGAGGTGGCTACGAGAAGCAGGCGATGTGAGTATACATGGGAAGGAGAGGAGACAACGAAAAGTAGTTGATGGGAGCAAAAAGAATATGTATGGGCCCATTGTTGCTTTGCATGTAACCAAGACATATAGGTTATTTCATCTTAATGCCAAAAAGATAATTGAGAACAATTTTCAACACATCCAAATTGTTCCATGTGAATATCTTTTCCATTTTCCGGTGATGGTCCTTCGGAGTTCAGAATAATCTCGTATCTGACGGACTGGCAAATACTATATTGTCAAAACAAGTTGATTATAAAAGTTACATAAGAACCTTTCAAACACGAAATGGAGAAAAGAAGGTAGCTACCCTTCATCAGGAAGGATCGTATTCTTGCCAATTTTAAAAATAAATTTTTTTACTCGGAATGTGCTCGATCTTTTGATAGTTTGGATCTCCAACTGTTTGACACGACCTCATGAACACCCTATCGCGGGAGCGGAGTCGAAACACCTCCAGAGACCGGGGCAGTGTTGGGAGGGACCGAATGTTTGGGCAAAAAGAGATCACCAAACTCTGGAGCGACTTGAGGTTCTCCATATTATCTGGCAAGGCGTCCCAGGTACAGCCTAAAAGCATGAAGCTACGGAGATGAATGAAAATTTCAAAAAGTTTACGAGCAGGTCCTAGTCGCCCGCAATAGACGAGGCGGAGATCATGCAGGCACTCTGGGGCCCCCTCCTGCTCGGCCACCATCCAGCTAGGATACTCTGAGCCACCGTATAATATGATTCCAAGGCTACTGAGACCCATGGGTGGCCGAAGGCCCTCCAGTACCTCTTGTTCAACCTCTGGACTGCGGCTCCCATCACCACTAAATATCAGATCTAGTTCTTGGAGCCGGTCCTTATCGGATAGCTTGGCTTCAAGAGCTTCCTCCTTGCCTTTTACATTTTCAAGGCCACTGATCGCCAGTGAGCCACGGAGCTTGTTTAGGCGCTTCAGCTGCTGCAACTCGTACCCCGTTTCCTCCTCCACAGTGAAGTGTCGCAATGCTTGGAGTGATGTCAGTCCACCAATGTTTGAAAACTGCGACCAATTTGACACAACTACATGGCGTAGGTTGATGAGTTTACTCAGGTCTTCACTAGAGGAATACACCAAACCTCTGCAGCCAACAAAGTCCACGGTCTGCAGATGGTAAAGCTTCGAAAAGGTTCTTGGCAAAATTAGCTGGCATTTGAAGGGAACATATAAAGCAAGATAGCGTAAATGCTTTAACTGGCCGACGGATGATGAGACTGACAACCTATCAATATAATCCCCCTTGAATTCTACACGCAGCACACGCAATTTCCTCAGCCTCATGAATATATCCTCAACAATGTCTTCTTCTTTAATTAAACATATCCGTCTCTCATTACAAATTATCAGTGTGCGTAATTTCTGCAATGCACAAATCTTTTTAGTATGAATCAACCAATTATGACTCCCTACGAAAAGATGGCGAACATCTGGAGGAAATTCTCCTGTCCAGCCATCCTCAATTCTGAAGCAATCATTTGCAGCGACCTTCTCTGCTAAATCACGCAACAGATCATGAATTAAGTAACAACTAAGCTGACAAAAAAAAATCCCGAGTAATTAGTAAGAAAATCCACCATGTTCTCCGGAGTATTCTGTTATATCTTTTCCATGTTCCGGTGATGGTCCTTCGGAGTTCAGAATAATCTCGTATCTGACAGACTGGAAAATACTATATTGTCAAAACAAGTTGATTACAAAAGTTACATAAGAACTTTTCAAAAACGAAATCGTGAAAAGAAGGTAGGTACCCTTCATCAGGAAGGATCGTATTCTTGCCAATTTTAATATTCAATATCTTTAATCGGAATGTGCTCGATCTTTTGATAGTTTGGATCCCCAGTTGTTTCACACGACCTCGTGAACACACTATTGCAGGAGCGGAGTTCAAACTTCTGTAGAGATTGGGGCAGTGTTGGGAGGGACCAAATGAATGGGCAACGAGCGATCCGCAAACTCTGGAGCGACATGAGGTTCTCCATATTATCTGGCAAGGCGTCCCAGCAACAGTCTGAAATCCTGAAGCGACGGAGATGAATGAAAATTTTGAAAAGTTTAGGAGCAGGTCCTAGTTGCCAGCAATTGACGAGGTGGAGATCATGCAGGTGCTTTGGGCCCACCTCCTGCTCGGCCACCATCCAGTTAGGATATCTTGAGCCACCGTAGCCCCAGATTATAAGGGTACTGAAGGCCCTCGAGTACCTCTTCTTCAACCTCTGGATTGCACCTCCCACCACCATCAAATATCAGCTCCAGTTTTTGGAGCCGGTCCTTATCGGATAGCTTGGCTTCAAGAGCTTCCTCCTTGCTTTTTACATTTCCAAGGCCGTGGATCCGCAGTGTGCCACGGAGCTTGTTGAGGCGCTTCAGCTGCGGCAACTGCGTTTCCTCCTTCACAGTGAAGCATGGTAATGCTTGGAGCGATGTAGGTATACTAATGTTTGGCAACTGCGCCCAATATGACGCAAATACATGCCGCATGTTGATGAGTTTACTCAGGTCTTCACTTGAGGAATACACCAAATCTTCGCAGTCACCAAAATCCATGATTTGTAGATGGTAAAGCTTCGAAAAGGTTCTTGGCAAAATTAGCTGGCAACCGAAGGAAACCCATAAAGCAAGATAGCGTAAATGCTTTAATTGGCCGACAGATGATGAGACGGACAACATATCGTCTCCCCCGAATCCTACAAGCAGCACACGCAATTTCCTCAACCTCGTGAATATATCCTCAATGTCTTCTTTTTTAATTAACCCTGTCCATCTCTGATTACGAATCATCAGTGTGCGTAATTTCTGCAATGCACAAATCTTTTTAGTATGCATCAACCCATCATAAGTCCCTACGAAAAGATGGCGAACATCTCGAGGAAATTCTCCTGTCCAGCCATCCTCGATTCTGAAGCAATCACTAGCAGCGACCTTCTCTGCTAAATCACGCAACAGATCATGAATTAAGTAATACTGGCCACATAAGTCCTCTCCTCCTAATTGCACAAACGAGGTTGCCACTAATTCTTCAAAGTAGTCTCGAGCAATATCTGCCAATTCCAACCCACCAACGGTAGCCTTTATAAACCCTTCTGCCACCCACAAGTTTATTAACTCATCACGTTTCAATCTATATCTTCTGGAAAAAATACTACAGTACGCAAAGCATCGCCTGACCTGCTCATAGAGTTGTTGGTAGCTCCACCACAGAGCCCCCACTAAAAATATCGCCAGCTTGAACTCCTCTCCAATAGTCGACATATGGTCTCCTGTGCAGCCGTGCACCCAGTGTTCTTGCTGCTAGTGGTGACCTCACTAGCTTTTCCGCAATGCCAGCCCCAATCCTTTCGAGCTCTCTTCGATTTTGCTCATCAATGGTTGCACCTCCAAGTGCATAATGCATGAACAATTGAAGGAACACATTTTCATCCAAGTCAGGTATGGAAATACATCTCGCACCACCCATATACCTTAATGCATCAGTAGTTCGACTGGTCACTAGGATCTTGCTTCCTGCCAACCCAGCCTTCAGCGGAGAAAGCATCTGTTGAGCATATAGCACGCACTCACAATCGAAACCCCACCCCCATTTTTGTGTTTCCTGATTTCCCCATTTTTTTCAATTGTCCAAACTATTTCATACACCACTCAACTTGAAGGGCAAAAATGGACATTTCCCTATCGTTTCTCCCTGTACCACACCGGAAGAAAATCTGTTATGTTACCCAGCAAACCCAAAATTTTCGAGTATTCTGCAACAATTTTTCCTCAAATTTTAAACATGTCTTATTCTAGATTCAATGGAATATAATTGTGAACTAACAAATATAATTGAAACCACACCCGAGGTCCGGAGTTGCGCGCGGATTATCGAAGTCTTCGTCTGCATTATCGCTTACTCTGACCACCAAGCTAGTCAAGTCGTTTGCATTTAGCATTATCGTCTTCGTCTGCATTATCGTCTTCGTCTGCATTTAGCACGCACTCACAATCGAACCCCACCCCCAACCCTAAGTCGCAGGCATGGCGCTGAGATTTACGAGCACCTCCATCGTGTTGCTGCTGCTCTCCGCCGTGGCCGCTGTTCCTTCTCCAGCTCCGAGCAAGAGCGGCGGCAGCAGCGACACCGACCTCGCCGCACTGCTGGCTATCAAGGCCCAGCTCTCCGACCCCGACGGCGTCCTCAGCCGCAGCTGGACAAACGGCACGACGTCCTTCTGCCACTGGGCCGGCGTCTCGTGCGGCCGGCGCCGGCGGCGCGTCACCGCCCTGGAGCTCCCGTACACGCCCCTCCATGGATCGCTCTCCCCTCACATCGGTAACCTCTCGTTCCTTTCCGTCCTCAACCTCACCAAAACCAACCTGACGGGCTCGATCCCGGATGATATTGGAAAGCTGTGCCGTCTCAAACTCCTTGATCTTAGCCGCAATGGCATCTCCGGAAGCATCCCTCCCGCCATTGGAAACCTCACAGGGCTCCAAGCTCTTGTCCTGCGGGCGAATGATCTGCATGGCTCCATCCCATCGGAGCTGTAGAATCTGGGCAACCTTGTGCGCTTGGAGCTTCAGACGAATTACCTAAGTGGATCAATACCCATCAATCTTTTCAACAATACACCTTCGTTAACTTACCTCGACATGGGTAACAACAGCCTGTACGGGCAGATACCATCCTGCATTGGGTCGCTGCGGAAGCTCGAATTCCTTAGCCTGCAGTGGAACGATCTCTCCGGCCCGGTGCCTCCGGCCATCTTCAACGTGTCTACGCTACGCATTGTCTCCTTGGTAAAGAATGGCTTGACTGGCCCTCTCCCTGGGAACCGAAGTTTCGACCTCCCATTGCTGGAATTGGGAGGAACAATTTCACCGGCCAAGTCCCACTGGGGCTCGCATCGTGTCAGTACCTCGAAGTTCTCTCCCTGCATGTCAATTTGTTCGAGGGTGTCGTACCGACATGGCTACATGGCTGGGCAGCCTGGCACATCTCAGTTATCTTTCCCTCGGTTGGAATGCTGGCATTGCTGGCCCAATCCCTGCTGTGCTTAGCAACCTCACTAATCTCAGTGCTCTGTATCTGGAAACCTGCAGCCTGACAGGACCCATTCCACCGGAGTTTGGGGAGCTAAGGCAGCTCTCTGTACTGAATCTCGCAGGCAATCAGCTCGTAGGACCCATCCCGGCTTCCCTTGGTAACCTATCTGAATTAGCAACCCTTTTCTTGGGTGAAAACCAACTGACAGGATCAGTGCCACCAACATTTGGTAATTTGAACTCTTTGAGGATCCTTGGTATTGGGCGAAACCACTTACGAGGAGACCTCAGCTTCCTGTCCATCCTTTCCAACTGTAGAAAGCTCTCACATCTTGAGATGTTCATGAATGGTTTCACAGGTGGTTTACCTGACTAAGTTGGGAATCTCTCGAGCCAGCTGCAAGTTTTACTTGCTGGTAGAAACAATTTAGTCGGCGAATTCCTAGCGTCGATAACCAATTTGACTGGTCTCGGCACACTAGTTCTTGCAGGGAACCAACTGCATGGCACGATTTCAGAATCCATCGCCAAGATGGAGAATCTCCAGTTGCTTGGCCTTTATGGAAACAATATGTTTGGCCGCATCCCACAGCAGATAGCGATGCTAAAGAATCTACAAAAATTGGGCCTCCAAAAAAAAAGATTCTCTGGCTCCATACCAAACAACATCGGCAACCTCTCGACGTTGGATAACCTTTCATTATCTCATAACCAGCTATCCTCAGCTGTACCACCAAGTTTGTTCCATCTTGATAGCCTTGTTTGGTTGGATCTGTCTCAGAACTTGTTGAGTGGTACATTACCGGTTGATACAGGTTATCTGAAGCAAATTGACCAAATGGATCTCTCTTCCAAAAGCTTTGTCGGTGGCCTCCCGCCGGCGATTGGGCAACTTCGAATGATAACGTACTTGAACCTATCACTCAATTCATTCTATGATTCAATCCCAGACACTATGGAATGGCTAGCAAACTTGCAAAGTTTGGACCTATCCCATAATAATCTCTCCGGCACCATTCCAAAGTACTTGGCCAATTTTACAGGCCTCACTAGCTTGAACCTGTCTTTCAATAAGCTACAGGGTCGGATACCAGAAGGAGGTGTTTTTGCAAACATAAGCATCCAATCCTTGGTGAGGAACACAGGGCTATGCGGTGTTGCACGTTTAGGATTTTCACCATGCCGAAGCAACCCCGTCAAATCCAACAGCCACATGCTTAAATTTTTGCGCCCAGCTGCCATCATTATTGTTGTTGGAGCTGTTGCTTTTTGCATATATGCATTCATAAGAAAGAAAGTTAAGCAACAGCAGCAGCAGCAAGGGACAACATCTTCTGCCGAGGTGGTAGGCATGATCGACCATCTGATGCCAGTCTCCTACTATGAGCTCGTTCGAGCCACCGATAACTTCGGCGAGGCTAACATGTTGGGATCCAGAAGCTTTGGAAAAGTTTTCAAGGCCCCGTTGAGCAACGGTTCTGTCGTCTCGGTGAAAGTCCTAGACATGCAGACAGAGCAAGGGGCAAGAAGCTTCGATGCAGAGTGTCGTGTGCTTCGCATGGCTCGACACCGCAACCTAATAAAGATATTAAACACATGTTCCAACTTAGACTTCAGAGCGTTAGTTCTTCAATACATGGCCAATGGCAGTTTAGAGACGCTCTTACACCAATCTGAAGCCGGAATGTGCTTGGGGTTCCTGAAGAGGCTCGACATCATGCTAGAGGTGTCGATAGCAATGGAGTATCTTCACCACGAGCACCACGAAGTAGTCCTGCACTGTGACCTAAAGCCTAGCAACGTGCTCTTCGACGAGGATATGACGGCGCATGTGTCGGACTTTGGCATCGCAAGGATGCTTCTTGGCGACGACAGTGCCGTGATCTCTGCAACCATGCCTGGAACAGTTGGGAACATGGCACCAGGTATTACCAGAACTTTCTTTTGTCCTGTCATTTATTTTTTAAAAAAATAAAAAAATCAATTGTTATCACTGGTTTTTGTATGGACCGATTGATCTGTGTTCTTCTGGTGGGTTAATTTCTTGAGTAGAGTACGGATCTCTTGGGAAAGCATCGCGGAAGAGTGACGTATTCAGCTATGGCATCATGCTTCTCGAGGTCTTCACCGGCAAGAGACCCACGGATGCCATGTTCGCCGGAAGCCTGAGCCTTAGGCAGTGGGTTCTTCAGCCAACAATGCTTGCCGACGTCATGGACAAACATCTTCTGCTGGATGCTGCTTCTTCCAGCTGCAGCATGGATGGCCTTCTTGCTCCGGTACTCGAGCTAGGATTGCTGTGCTCGAGTGATTCCCCTGAGCACAGGATGGCCATGAGCGATGCAGTCATCAGACTGAAGAAGATCAAGAGCGAGGTCAAACCGGCGGCAACAACGCAGAGTGCTTCCCGGTGATGGGTCAAGTACCCTTGCCTTGCTTCGGCGTATATATATGAATTAAAATCTCTCTTCTCTGCTCTACGTGAGTTGATGTGATGAGTATTTGGTAGCTCTCGTGTTGGTTTGTGAGTTTGGTTTGAGTTTGGAATTTGAAGTGTTCAGTTCAGCTAGTTTGGCCTTTTGTACCGCAGTTAGTATTTTTCATGTTTTCATGGTCTTTTCGAACTCAAATAGAAAAGTTACAACATGAATAAAGTCGCACAACTAAATTTCCTACGACTTCGGTATTCAACTCTTAATTGTCTAATCATGAAAAAGCCATCAAAAAAGCATGTCAATTATCCCTAAATCCCAAGGCTAAACTCTTCGTTGATGGAAAAAATAGCAAGGAAACCAACTTTATTGAATACCTTTTTTTAGAAAGACAGGGAACTGCCTTGAACTAACTCAGTAGGAAAATTGCTCAGTCAAAATGTTAGGGGAAGGTTTAGGTGTATTTCCTCTGGATGTGTGCTACAAGTGAGCTAACTTATTACAACACATGCGTCTATCGCCCCCCTAAGACGCAGGACCTACAGGAGCAAATTGAAAAATGTCATCGGAGGCAACTCCTTCGAGTTGAAAATGCGATTTTTTCCTTTCAAGTCAGAGATGCCATAAGGTTACTAGCACGATGGATCCTAGACCTGGGAATGCCCTTACCAAAGGCCATCTCCAATGCAGGTGTTTAGATAGGTGTTTAAAGAAAAAACCGGGTTTTATTGCCATGTAGGATCGGGAAGGTGCTTGCATGGGTGCTTAGAGTGGGGTATGGGTGCCTAATTAAGCACCATGGTTAGAGAGGTGCTTAGATGAACTAAGCACTCATACAATCTTCTATGCATTGGAAATAAGTTTTTCTATATAAATACTTAGTGAGACGTGCAGGCAACACTATCTCCCCTTAAAGCACCCGAGCCAAGGCAGCCAGGCGCCAGCTCCTACTCGAGAGGCTTGCTTCACCACGCCCAGGGTGGAGGCCAATGTGCCTCACGTCAGCAGATCCGCGGGGTTGTCCGCGTGTACCATAAACTGACGGTCACCGATATATATAGAAGACTAGCTACATCTATGCTAGACTGCCAGTTATTTTGTGTAAGTTTAAAAAAGGCACCAATGACCATTTGTAACCGGGTATTAATGACTTGTTATGTGGCTGTGATATGATTGTATGGATTTGCTAAATAACAGTAAACTACTTTTTTCATTTTTGAGCAAGGGTTGTTTGCGAGTTCTGCTGTGTGTGGGGTCACCGGTGATCGTCGTCCTTCATGCAAATTACGAAATCGTGCGGTGGCTAAAAGTTCCAGTAAATTTTGTACTGTTTTTCCATCTTTTCATTCATCGAAAGAAACGTTTTAAGATGTTGTAAAAAATTCTACAGGCAGGAGAGGGGGACTGTTGCGTGGGGGACCGTGTGAAAAAAAACTGTTATCGCATGCTGCGCTTACAAAAAATGTTAAAATGCAGGCGTCTGCACAATAGCAAGTCCCAAAAAACAACTCTACGCCACTACGCCGGTCCCATAATTGTATTGAAGAATTGTAAAACAATTGAATGGCGTGATATAAACTCAATACTACCTCCGGTCATTAAAAACAAGTCGATGTTAACTTTTAAACACGCCTTTGACCATTCATTTTATTCAAGAATTTAGTGCAAACATGCGTAAATGTAAATCATGCTTAAAATACCTTTAATAATAAAACAAATCAAAACAAAATAAATTATAACTTACATAGTTTTCTAAATAAGACGAATGGTTAAAGCCGTGTTTAAAAGTCAACAACAACTTATTTTTATGACCGAAGGGAGTACTAAAAATGCAATGTAAATCAAAGGCACCTGAACGGCGGCCCTGAGTGACATGGATATCTCGGGGGTGCCACGCTCGGACTCAGCCGCGGCGGATGAGCTGCCGGTGGCGGCAGCGAGGTTCTTCATCCTTCCGAGCTTCATGGCTTTCTTCTTGAGCTGCTCCAGCTTCATGATCAAGACATTAATTAACATAATTATCATAGAGATACATCATAGTACATGTATACCTGGTGCGCAACCGTGTTGGCATGGGTGGAGGTCGTGGCAGATCAGCGGGCAGGCGGGCAATCAGGCTCCGCACCGCATCGGTGACCACGTGAGCAGCTGGCAGGGTCGGCGGGACTTTGGGGCCCACCTGCCACCGATGGGACGCGACAAGGCAGCAGGACGTGCGTAGCAGGCGGCTACGACAGCACGGCATTTATTGTATACCTGCCTGTACAGTGATCATGTAATAGGCTAGATGCACCCCGTTTCTCTCTCCCCGTCGGTTCGGGCTCGCCCACACTATATAAGGGCCAAGCCACCACGGGAAAGGGGGTTCCATTCGATTGTCTTCCTCCCACCTCATTTCATTCGCAATACACACATAGAGCGAGAGCTCAGCAGGAATAGGGCTATTACCCACCTCGGGGGCCCGAACCTGGGTATATCGCCGTGTTCATATTGTTCTTGGGAGCTCGAGGGCGGTTCGAGGCGCAGCAGTGTTACCCCCCGTGTCGGATCTCTAAATCTTCTCGTCTAGCGGCAGAAAAATACGCTGACAGCACTCTTAAAAGATATAAATATATAGCCAAGAAGTTCAAAAGTTCTGCTGTGGGCACCTGGAACATTATTTTCTCTTCACCTGGGGTTTAACCCACCGCTAACCTAGGACAATGCCTCACCTTTTGATGTTAAATAATCTACTGCATGAGCTTAAACAGATGATCGATCTCTCGTTGTGGGATCGATAGACATCTCCATGCATGCATGCATGATGGTGATCCATGAGGATCAAGGTGCAGCAATAATGGAGCAGAGGAGATGGGGATCAAGGCCGGAGGACAAGGAGAGGTCAACCAGGCCCACCGCAAAATTCCATGCGCACGCACGCACGCACAGCTAGCTCAGCAAGGCGCGCGCGCAGCCGCAGGCGTCACACCACCCCAGCTTCCCACCCATCCTCACCCGTCCGTCCGTTTCATCCGACGAACGTGCGTGGCCGATCATGCAAGTGGGCATCCCATTCCCGATCTGTAAAGATGCGGGAATCGTGGCACCTCTCCTCCCTCTTTCCATCACCCTGGAAGCATCCATGGAAAAAATTGTAAAATAAAATGCGTACGATAGAGTGTGTCGAATGTCAGAAATTGCTTTTAAACAATAGTGTCAAACGTGGAAGAATTTTAGGCTTTGTTATTTTCGATCTACTTATAATAACTTAACGGCTTAACAGCTTAATTGTGTATTTATGTTTTGAAAAAACATATGATTTGAGTTTTTTTAGTCCATTTTTTCGCTGTTTCGAAGGTGGCTCCTAATGCTTTTAAAAGTAAATCAAACAAAATGGATCCGAATCTCAAGATTATCTCGAGAAGCTCTTAAAATTCAGTCATTTCAGCCGTTCAAATCAACCCATAAGAATATAACCTTAAAAAGACAAATAGTGTGTGCAGTGACGAATAGTATTATATAGGCTGTTTGGTTGTCTTCTCTCATGAGGCTGGCACGTTCAACTCAGCCAGGCTGATGGGATACGGAATGTACAGATGTAGAGACAGTGTTTGGTTGAGTGTTTAGTATGCAAATATTTTGAAATTTAAATATTTTGAAACTTATACAGCGGGTGAGCCTAGTTTTGTTCGGAAAAAAATGTCAGTAACCCATTTTTAAAATCGGTTCGGTAATCAGATATGCTAATAAAAAGATACAAACAAACAAAAAGACGAAGAACTTACCTGCCACATAGCAGTGCATGTATGACTTGATATGTTGACTGCCTATGGCCCCTTGCGCAGAACACGAGGTCGCCATGCGCTACATCCAGAGAAACGTCCATTTTTTTTGCGTTTCTCCATAGCCAGGATGAATGGAGAATCTTGCATGCACAGAGCCATGCTCAAAATTAGATGCAGGCAACCAAACACTAGAAAAAGTAAGATTCTGCATCTGTAGATGCAAATCTCTGTAAATGGAAGTAACCAAACAACCTAATAGAGTATGAATTTACAGCTTCGGGTAGAAATGGTCTTATTTCCATATCACATGCATCCTGTCCCACTAATATATTGCTAAGGGGAGGGTCTTCCCTAGGAAAAATTATATATCGTTATGGTCGTTACGATCATTGTAAGCATAAAACGCTAGTATTTAGTCTGTGAAGTAATCATGGAGTTTTGTGCTTGTATCCTAATTAATGAGACAGAGCATTGCTAGCAGGATTTCTATTTTTCGTTCTCTATATCGCTTCTCTAAATCACTATTCGTTTCCTATATTTCCATCATCTCCAGCAGAGTCTCTATCTCCGAAAAGATATAGAGATTCTCTTGAGAGTCTCTATATTTAGAGACTGGGATAGAGATCCTGCTGGATGCGTATAGAGGATGAGACTGTCCGCAATAGTGTTTTAGGTAACGGTTTAAGGAACCTGCTAGAGATGATCTAATAAATCAAATCAAATGGGTTGATTGAGATGGCACATGGAGTGCCGATCGACATTGTTCAACATATTATGCACACGGCTATCTTCCTAGCTGGTTATCTATGTATATGGAGCAGCCCTTTGTTTCTTCGTGTTTTGCAAGGCTTCTCCATTTCTTTTTTACAATGCATACCGTTAGGAAACATATGGCTAATTGATTAATCCATGCCGTTGTTATTAAGTAGATAGATATCACACATCCTATCATGTCTAATCCGCGTGCATGATATGCATGCTACGCCAAGAATAGCTCGGAATTATACAACTACCAAGGTGTTTCTTTTCCTCGATGTTGATATCTTGATATCTTCACACATCCAACGTACTTTGTAATATACAAGTTAAACTAAAGACGAACTAAATGATATGCCCATATATTCGCACATCATGATCGATATGCTTGGCATGCACTAACACATACTCCTAGTTTCTCTTCCGAGTTAAACTTTATCGCACCTCTGTATCATGAATAATAACACTAAGTGAGCTTGTGAAAGTACTTCCAAACGCACAAATGAGATGTAACAAATCATAAGCCGCACATAAAATTTTCTTCTAACTCGATGACGTAATAATATATCAGCACAAACAGTAGGTTATTTTTTCAGTAGGTAAAGGTAGTCTGATCTAGTCACCTTAAATTTTTTTTTGAAAAAGAGGCATGAGAACTACCATCCTATTTCATTGATAAGCAGGAGAAAACAAAATAAAAAAAAAAACTGTGCAAGCACAGGGTACAACTACAGCGCTACGTTGCAACCCTAGGCCACCGCCGGGAACACCACCTATAGAGAAGAAAGAAGAAACACAGCCCCATCGATGCCACCAAGGCCGAACAGGAGAGAGGTACAGGAGAGGGAGAAAGAGGAACACCACCAACACCCACACAACGACGAACGACTTCTGAAGCAGCAGACCCAGCTGCAGCCCATAGCAAGACGGCAGCCACGACGCCTCCAAGAAGGTAGCGACGGGGAGAACCCGCTGCCGTCGCAAAACCACTAGGTTTTTCACCCAGAGTAGGAAAATGTCCGAAAGGTGATGCCTTCAACGAGGGGGCGACACCGAAGATGACGCCAACACCAGCCCCAAAGGGCGGGGCTTTTGCTCAAGACCTGCCCTACTAGCGCACAAGGCAGAGGCCGCCGAAAGGTCGAAATCACCAGAAGAACCAAGCCGCCGGTTGGAGCCGCAGAAACCAGAGAGAGTGCATGAACGCCGCCCCCTGACGCGGAAGACGCCACCCACACCACCCGACACCTCAGAGAAAGGGTGGGTCAAGACAACGGGGATGGGACTAGGTCAAGAGGCAGAGAACGAGGATGCCGCCGGAGGAAGGTCGCCAGCCAACGCCACCGGAGAGGGGCCACCACGCCTGGTGGTTTGCGCACAGGGTGCAAAGGGGACTAGACGCCGCGCCACCCAGGCGGCACAACCCAAACCCCATCACTAACCCGAAAAACACCAGCCTACGCCACCGAGCACCTCGCAGGGAGGGGAGGGCAAGGAGTCGAGGAAGGGACCAGGCTAGAGACAAGGGTCGTCGCTCCACCGAATGATGGGCAACGGCCCACCATGCCACCACGGGAAGAGCTGAGGAGCCACCGGAAACACGCCCCTGGAGCCCACCTGCTCCGTCCACTCTGGCCAGCTACCGAAGCAGACCCCCAAACGGCCGGTCTCCACCGAGACGGGCTCAGGGGGAGGGGGAGGAAGAGAAGAAGACGCTGGTGCCGAGCTCCGCCGAGCTACGAGGCCACCGTACCCACGACCCTGGGGTACCACCACTCCGACCGCATCGACCAACCACCGCCAGGTCCAGGCCTCATGCCCATGGATCTGGCATCTCACGGAGCGGTCCCCCCGGGCGATCTCCACCAAGACGGGCCCAGGGGAGGGGAAGAAGAAATATAGGAGAGGGAAAGCCGGTGACAAGCTCCACCGCTGTACGCGAAGGTGGTGAAGAAGAAGAAGAAAGGAAGCCGCGCGTCCAGCGAGGGACGACGCGCGACGGGTGAACGAAACAGGGCCAGATCTAGAGAGGGAGAGCCGGAGCGAGGGGGCAGCGGCTCAGCGGGGGGAGGAGCGCCGAAGGGAGGGCGGAGCCGCTGCGCCATGAGTCTGCACCGCTGCGGCACCCCAACTGTTGATGCATCGTCCCAACAGTACACCGCCGGAATAGAGAACGCGGTGCCAGATCCACGACGCCAAACGCTGGTCAGCCACCAAGGCGCCGACCAGTTGCCGATGCACTGATCCGATCGCTCCGAACACCGTGACGCACGGGCACCACTTACCAGATCCGAGCCTCCTACAGCGGGATCTGGCCACCTCCGGAGCGGTCCCCCCTGAGTGACCTCCACCGAAGCGGGGACATGACGAGACGGGTAACGGAGGAGGAAGGAGAAGCTTCCACGCCCTGCAACGCGCCACCAGAACGCGCCACCGAAGCATGGCCAGGGCGACGATGCCAAGCCACGTCAAGCCGTGCGGACGTCACAACGCTGCATGACGACGCCCGACGCACCGCCGACAAGGCTACCGCGCCCCCGCGACGCCGCTGCCACGCCACTACCGCCATGCTGACGCCGACTAGGCCGGCTGCGTATGGGCGCGCGAGCCATCGGAGCTGCTGAGCACGGCGACACGCTGCCTCGCTGCTGCAGTGGACGTGCCGGAGTGCGCACCGCCACCGAGCCCGGCCATCACCGCTGCAGCCTCCGCCGCCGGCCACCGCTTAGATCCTCGGTGGTCGGCGTCGCAGGAGAAGCAGACGGCGGCGAGGTCCACCCACAGCGTCCTCCTCATCGGCAAGCTCGTCGCCGGCGGGCACGACGCAGCCGCTGACGCCGGGGATGGGCGCCGCCCACACTAGATCTGTTGCCCAGCAGCACCGAGGAAGACGCTAGAGGGGAGAGAAGGGAAGGGGAAGGAGGAAGGGGAGGGGAGGAGGGCTGCCGCCGCCGGCGGCGGCCGGCGAGGACTCGCTGGCGGCTATGGTTGGCGAGGGCTGCTCACCCCTTGAGTCGCCTCACGCAGGCGACGCGAGGCCGCTCACTCGGTCTCCAGACACCAGTCACGTTAAATTCAACAACTCACATGCTATATAAATATCGCAGAACAAATTTTTCATACCGAAACTTTTAAAAATCTGCACCAAACTATAAACTCTATAACATCCTATTTGCATATAATAAAATTCATGATTTTCGTGCTTGTTTGGTATATATATATTCTAGTGAAGGTTCTGTTTTAATGGTTTTCGCTGCATGATTGATATATATTTGAGATCTTCAAGCTTCGAGGAGAGCTTGGCGCATTTGGCCTTGGGGGCTTCGACGGTTTTAAGGAATTTAGGCTGTTTGATTCAGCTTAATTTATGAAGCTGTAAATGCCTAAAATTGTAAAATTACAAATGTGCACATAAACTATAGTCGACATTAGAGATATTGGCACTTCATTAAATATAGGAAGGGACGTGAAAAGAGAAACATGCCAATCTCTTTTCGGCATAAACAAACGGTTTCTGGCCTCAACTTTGTGCGCTCTATGCATGATCGATCAGCCGCATCCCATGCTCTCCAAAGCTACGAGGCCCACATCTATATGTATGGATGCATATATAGCCCGGCATGCGTCGGAATCTGCAGTGCTACTAGAAATTCGACAGATGGCACACACCCTCGCGGAGCTTGGGCCACCTGCTGGTCACTCATTGGCTGAGCTACTAATCTCTTATCTCTCTTGCATCTTAGAACATACCCATCCGACACTTTATATACACACTCTATAACATTATTCACTACACACTCTATTCATCTTTATAAAATTCATTCACATTTTATATTACACTCTAAAAGATTTCTTTCCTTCACCAGACACTTTATTCCTGCACACTTTATTTTTCAGCTTCTCCTGCGAATGCTACAAGGCTTGGTTCTGTTTGAAACTTTTTATTTTTTACAGAACATTTAGTGTAATATTTTTAAAAATTTAAAAAATTTATAAGATTTCTGTAAAGATTTTAAAATTAGTTTTTAATAATTTATCTAGCTTTTTTATTTTTTAAACATTATTAATTTTTAAACTAAAACAAAAACTAAACTAAGACAGATAATCAAAGAGGCCTTAATTAGCTATCCAGCCAGGGTTCACCGAATCAAAACAAGACCCTCCGCCCACGTCAAAGTCAGGACCCATCGATCCATTAACGCTAGCTAGCTCCTGCTGGTAGAAATATCATGTTCCGATTTTGTGCCCAAGATTATGGGGGCACATATACTCTGCTACCTTTTTTTCCAAAATTTATTTTAGTTTGAGATCAGTCATACACAGTCATGACATCTCATGACTTTAAAGTCTCAATTATTATAGTGTCACAACATCGATATACAATGGGCAATAATATTAAAAACTATCCATCTTCTTCATGGTCATATATAAAATGTTATTTTACATATAATTTTGAGTATATTATAAATTCATGAAATTAAAACACGCATTATCTATACATAACCACCATGAATACCACTTCCTCCTTTCTAGTCTATTAGCCGCTATCAATTTAACGTAGATTTCCTACCAACAAGGCACCGCTTCACCAGACGGTGCAGTTTTCTAGCGATGACCCTCACTACTAGGGAAATGGCCTTTAATCCCAGTTGGCAACTGGCTTTAGTCCCGGTTGCCAAATCGGGACAACTTATGGGGACTGATTAGTTTTTAATAATTTATCTAGCTTTTTTATTTTTTAAACATTATTAATTTTTAAACTAAAACAAAAACTAAACTAAGACAGATAATCAAAGAGGCCTTAATTAGCTATCCAGCCAGGGTTCACCGAATCAAAACAAGACCCTCCGCCCACGTCAAAGTCAGGACCCATCGATCCATTAACGCTAGCTAGCTCCTGCTGGTAGAAATATCATGTTCCGATTTTGTGCCCAAGATTATGGGGGCACATATACTCTGCTACCTTTTTTTCCAAAATTTATTTTAGTTTGAGATCAGTCATACACAGTCATGACATCTCATGACTTTAAAGTCTCAATTATTATAGTGTCACAGCATCATATACAATGGGCAATATAGTTATCACGAACATTAAAAACTATCCACCTTCATGGTCATATCACTACAGGAAACGAATTCTATGTGGGCGATCAGAAAAGCTAGTGTCGGCGGCCAGTAGCCAGCCGACACAGAGTAAGACAATATCGGTGGCTAAAACCACACCGCCGATACTGCTTAGCCCTCTCCCGCCCGCCAAATGAAAATTCAAATTTGGAGGGCACCAATTAGGATATGTCGGCGGCTACACTAGAACCGCCGATATTGAACACTCCCCCCAGACGGAATAATAACGGGTTGAACAGGAGGACATTTAAGCGGTCCCATGCGTCAGTCAAGCGAGGTCGCTGACATGCAGGGCCAGCGGCGGAGCTTGGATATACCATCTGTGTCAGCGGCATACCGGAGGCCACCGACATATGTAAAATAAAAAAATCAGGGGGTGCGGCGGTGCTCGAATCCACGACCTGCATGGAGCACACGCCGCGCCGCGCGCTGATAACCAAGTGAGCAAATATGTTTATTCAACATGTATAGGCTCCATAGTCTTTTGTATGCTTCCAGTAGCATCTATGTCGGCGGCCTGCTGTTATGCCGCTGATATAGGTCGATCAGTGTCGGCGGTATTTAATTTGGCCGCCGACACAGACCCTCCCCCTCAAGCCCGCCTTCTTTCTGGCCCTCCACCGGGCCCATGGGGTCTAGGCTAGTGCCAAGTGGTTTCCTAGGTCATGCTGTTGGTATGAGGCCTCCTTGGCCCGTGGAGTGTCGTCTTGGGTCGACATCTATGGCGAATTCCTTTGGCCGTAAACCGATCTAGCCCGGAAGCCGATACGCCGTGAGGGTTTGAAATGAATATGCGCCGTAGAGCTCGAGCCGAGACGGCACTCCCCAGGGCAACGAGGCCTCATGCCAATTCCATGACTTAGGAAGGCATTTTGCAGCTAGCAAAGACCGCCGTGGGCCCGGGAGAGGGGCATGGAGGCTTCAGGGTGGACTATGTCGGCGGCCAAAACTTCAACCGCCGACATTGACGAGGACAATGTAGGCGGCTAGTGATTAAGCCGCCGACATTGATTCATCTATCACTGCGGCCGGAGAGTAGGCCGCCGATACAGAGTCTCCCCCTTAGCCCGCCTTCTCTCCGGCACTCCCCGGGCCCACTGGGTGTAGGCTAGCTGCCAAATGGCTTCCTACGTCATGCTTTTGGCATGAGGCCTCATTGGACCGTGGAGTCCATCTTAGGTCGACCTCTACGGCGACTTCCTTTGGAACCATAAGCCGATACAACGTTAAGGTTACAAAGGAAGTCGTCGTATAGCTCGAGCCGAGACGGCACTCCCCGGTCCAATGAGGCATCATGCCAGTAGCATGACATAGAAAGCCACCTGGCACCTAGCGTACACCCCGTGGGCCTGGTCCAAGCTGGAGAGAAGGCGGGGTTGACCTGGGGAGGGTTTGTGTCGGCGGCCGGAGTGTTAACCGCCAACATTGACGGAGGCAATGTAGGCGGCTCGAGAGAAGGCCGCCGACATTTATTGATCTATCACGGCGGCCGTTGAGTTGACAGTCGATATAGATCTTCCCCCCTAAAGCCCGCCCTCCCTTCGGCACTCCCCCGGGCCCATGAGGTGTACGCTAGGTGCCAAGTGGCTTTCTACGTCATGCTATTGGCATGATGCCTCATTAGACCAGGGAGTGCCGTCTCGGGTCAACCTCTATGGCGACTTCCTTTGGAACCATTAGCCGATCGAGCCCGAAAGCCGATACGACGTTAAAGTTACAAAGGAAGTCGCCGTATAGCTCGAGCCGAGACGGCACTCCACGGTCCAATGAGGCCTCATGCCAGTAGCATGACCTAGGAAGCCACTTGGCACCTAGCGTACACCCCGTGGGCCCGGGGAGGGCCGCAGAGAAGACGGGGTTGACATGGGGAGGGTCTATGTCGGCGGCCGTAATAGGGACCGCCGACACTGGTATACCTATATCGGCGGTCTACTCTATGCCGCCGACATTGCTTCTTCTATGTCGGCGGTTGATTAGGTGCCGCCGAGACTGACCTTTGTCACTGACGAGTGGGTCCCCCAAATTATAAAGCTGTTATGTTAAGCAGTGTCGGTGGTTTTTTTTATCAATGTCGGCGGCCCTAACCGCCGACATTGCCTTTCCAGTTACAAAAAGAAGTGGCCCGTGCGCTAAGTGCCCTAGCACGCACTTAGCGCACGAGCCAACGCCAGCTGCGCCACCTGCCCCCGCCTCACCGCGCCGCCGCTGAGTCGCCGGCCCCACCGCGCCGCCCCCTCCTTCCTTCCCGAGGCTGCGCCGCCGCCGCCGTCTACCTGCGCCGCCGCCCCCACCGCGCCGGCCCCTCTCTCCTCCCCGAGCCGCCTCCCCCCTCCTCCCCGAGCCGCCTTTTCTTCTCCTCTCTCCCCATCGGCCGTCGCTCTCGTCGCGCTGCCGCCGCCCCTGAACCCGTCCTTTCGCCGCTGCCACCTGTCGGGAGCCTAACCCGAGCTAATCCCGACTTTTTTTTATTATGTGGTAGCTATGTCGTCGGTATTTTATGGGCCGACGACATTAATGCTCTTAATTAATTAAGAAATACAGCATTTAAGCGTGATTTTTGTTGTTTAGTCATTGTTAATTAATTTTGACGTCGTAGCATGTGCGAAACCGTAGTGAAACCCGTTCGGGGGCGCAACTATTTTTCGTAAGGAACGCGGATGGTGATTCGTTGTGTTCCATTTACAAAATATGTTATGCTCCCAAGCTGTTCACATTTTGGACAGCCCACGGATGTTGGTATGAGCATGGTGGTCGTGGCCATGGGAGATGCACGGGCCACGACCTGTGCACCTTCCGTGGCCACGACCACCATACTCATACCAACATCCGTGGGTGGGTAAGCTCTCCTATTTAGTTAGACATGGACCTTTCTATCGTGCGGTGGACCTATAGTTAGTAACATAATATATATGTTTATCTTGTTGGTGTAATCTGTTGACTTGCTGTAATTGTTCAATAAAGGTATAGACTTAGAATTTAAAAACATGTATGACTGTACATATAGTGATTAAGTTATGGAAGATCGAAGGTGGAAGATCGAAGGTGGATGTACAATGGATGGATGAGGTCTGGGCAGCACACAGACGAGTGGTTCGACAAGGCAGAAGAATTCATCGAAGAAGCTTTTCGAAGATTCCCCAACCCTGACATAGCAAAAGTGTCTTGTCCTTGCCCGGTTTGCTCGAACACGGAGAAGTGGTCGAAGAGGAAAATTAGCGAGCACATCTGTAGGCATGGCTTCAAGGCAAACTAGTTTGTATGGGTATATCATGGAGAGAGGAAGCGTCCTGCGCCGGTGCCTAGCCCTGTAGATTTTAGGGAGGGCTACGACGAAGTTGAGGTCGTCAGGTTGGACGAGCTAACGGATGATGTGGGTAGGGCTTTCGATCTCTCTCCTGAGGAAGAGTCCGAGTCACTTGCACAAAAATTCGAGGAACTCCTTGAGTCTGCCAAAGAGCCGCTCCATGAGCGAACCGATGTGACCGTGCTGTCGGCGGTGTCGCTTCTAATGGCCGTTAAGACGAAATACAACCTCTCAGCCAATTGCTTCAACTACCTGTGTAAAATGCTGAACAGCCTACTTCCGGTTGGACACAAGATCACTCCAAATCTGTATGAGTCGAAGAAACTTCTTAGCGTGTTAGGCATGCCGTGCGAGAGGATAGACTGTTGTCCAAAATTCTGCATGCTTTACCGAAAGACCGATTCTGGGCTGACTCATTGTAAGCATTGTGGCAAGTGTCGGTACGTGCTAGTTAAAAGACGAGATGGTGTAGACAGACAGACAACGGTTGCTCAGAAAACCTTCCGTTTCTTTTCCATCTCTCAACGTCTGCAACGTCTGTACATGTTCAAGTCCATGGCTAGGCACATGAAGTGGCACAAAGACGGCAAACGTAGAAAGGAAGGCGTGATGATTCATCCGTCAGATGCAGAAGCCTGGAGGCATTTTGATCAGCAGCATCCTGAATTTGCAGCCGATCCCAGAATTGTGCGCATTGTTCTATCCACTGATGGGTTCACACCATTCAATATGACATCGCACCCATACTCTTACTGGCCAGTATTTGTCATCCCGTACAACTTTCCACCGCAACTTTGCCTGTAGGAAGAGTACATGTTTCTTTCTATTATCATACCCGGGCCCAAGTCTCCTAAAAAAATTTGGACTTATCCATGCAACCACTTGTAGAAAAGCTGAGTGACCTGTGGACCAAAGGGGTCTTGACACATGATAGCTACAAGGGCTAGAACTTTAGGATGCGAGCCGCCTATCTGTGGTCAATTCGTGACTTTCCGGCCTATGATATGTTTTCGGGGTGGAGCACGCATAGAACCTTGTCGTGCCCTAAATGCTTGCGTAACACTGATGCATTCAAATTAAAAAAGAGGGGCAAGGCTTGTTGGTTCGACTGTCACCATCGATTTCTTCCGCTCAATCACCCATTTAGGAGGAAAAGAAAAGCGTTTCGTAAAGACAAAACTATTAGGAATCAACAACCACCATAGCGGTTAGAAGTAGAGGATATCATAAAATGGCATGAAGGTTTGGCAATGAAGGGTTACGATGACGAAGACTATGGAAAGATGCACCATTGGACTCATAAGTGCAGCATCTATAACCTTCCTTACGCAACAGACCTGAAGCAGCCTTACATCCTCGACCTGATGCACCAGAAGAAGAATATATGTGAGGCCTTAGTCAACACGAACTGGGACATCCAACATAAGACTAGAGATAACACAAAAGCTCGGTTGGACTGTGTTGTGATATGCTATCGACCAGAGATGAACCTCAATGAAAATGGAATGAAACCTAGGGCAAAGTACTGCCTGACACGTGGCCAAGTAAGAGAGATCCTAGTGTGGATGAAGGAAAAGTTGAAATTACCAGATGGTTATGCGATGAGCCTTCGTCATGCCGTTAGTATGGACCAATACAAGTTAAATGGAATGAAGGCCCACGACTACAAAGTCTTCATAGAGCGTTTATTCCCCGCCGTATGGCGTGGATATGTTGACGACGATATTTGGAGAACTATGTCAGAGCTGAGCTTTTTCTATAGAGAGCTGTGTGCCAAAGAGATATACGTCTCGAGGATGGAGGAATTGGAGGAGGAGATTGTTGTTATTGTCACAAAGCTCGAGAAGCTATATTTTTCTGATTTTTTTCAATTGCATGCAACATATATTGGTGCACTTGCCATACGAAGCAAAAGTAGGGGGACCAGCACAATACAGGTGAATGTATCCTGTTGAACGGATGATGAAAAATCTTAGATTGAAACTGAAGAACCAAGCACGAGTTGAAGAAAGTATTACCGAAGCTTGGATCACACAGGAAATCTCATACTTCACGGATAAGTACTTTGCGACAAAGAACAAGATCCATGTGCCACAATCGAGCTATAAGAAGGCACGACGTATAAGTACTTCTGATCTTGACGTGTTCAATGATCAAGTTGGACGTAACATTGGCAAAAGCACAACATGTTAATTGGGTGAAGATGAAGAATTATGAACCTGTTGTATGTGTACGGCAACATGGATTAAATGAACGTGTACATCGAGTAAGTCAAGACATTTCTCAATTAAGTTATAAACGCATAGTTATATTTTAAATTAACTAATCAAACACCTATACTTGTAGTCAATTTATTCAAGAAGAGTGGAGAAAACCAGGTCAGCCCTCGGGGAAACAAATTGACAACCTAAAACGACGAGGGCGTGCACCAAACCATCCTAACTTTCTTATATGGTTTTTTTACCACGTAAGTTTTTTCTATAATACAACATGTAATTACCTAACCCAACAGTACATGTTTTAATGAATCTTTTTATGCATGTCTGTCCTGCAGTGTCAATGACATTCTAGCGTGCACAATGATCTTCGACAAATGTCACGTGGATGCAGTCGTAGAATTAAGGTTCATAGATGCTATGATTGCCATGGATATCGATATCGGTCCGAAGCGGCCGAGTCAGCCCGTCCAAATGAACCACGGTGAATAGCGACATCGTGAGATGTCGCAGACGCCGTTGGTGGTCCAGACGTAGAGTACTATGGGGTTATTGAGGAGATCCTCGAAATATGTTATGAAGCCAACAACCAACTTTCGCTCGTGTTGTTCCGGTACAGATGGTTCGAACCGGAGGGTGGGGTGCGGCGTACTCCGGAATTAGGACTAGTTGAAATCAACCATAATTACCTTTATCAAAAGCCCGACGTGTTCATTCTCCCCGAACAAGTTGAACCAGTGTTCTATCTGCCGTACGCCCACCCCAAATACAAAAATTGGTGGATTGTCCATAAATGCCATCTAGTTGGTAGATTGCACGACCTCACGGAAGAAGACCATGAGCCGAACCTAGACGTCGAACCATTCCAAGAACAAGAATTATTAGGGGAGTTGCACGTTGATATTGGGGATGTGCTAGTAGAACCAGATGAGTAAGTAGAAGGAAATAAAGAGGAAGAGCAAGGAGAAGAGGGAGAAACCGAAGAGGACAATGAGGAAGAGGAGGAGGAAGAGGAAGATGAAGCCGAAGATTTTTAAGGCATTCAATATCTAGTTTTGTATATTATATCTGTCATTTACTTCAATTCCTGATTTTGTACATTTATATCTTTAACTAAGAGTCTAATACATTTATATCTTTAACTAAGAGTCTAATACATTTATATCTTTGACATTTGCAGGATGACTGGTCCTATGGCGAAAGCTTTAGAGAAGGTGCGGGCGGGACGGAAGAAAATCTTCGGGACGAGGGGCACGAGGAGTCGACGGCAGGAGTCTGCCGAGGTGGCGGCCGCCGACCCACAGCAGGAGGAGCTTGCTGAGGTGGCCGCCACCGACCCACAGCTGCAGCTTGACGAGGTGTCGGCCACCGCCTCACAGGCCCCTCGTTCTGGTGTCCGATGACGACATTGCGGGTTTTCCAGAGGACTACGAGGATGAGACAAGTTTGGAGGGGAGTGGGCTGGAGGAGTCGGGTTCGGAGACCGACAAGGAGCTGGACTGGCGGGCGTTGCTGGAGGAGGAGGAGGAGGAGGAGGGGGGCAATGAGGACGTGGCCGAGGATGAGTGGGAGGCTCTCGACTTTGGAGCGGAGTCCTCTAGCTCCAAGAGATTTTGGGGCCTTAACAAATTATCGAAAGCCCCAATTCACTAGATCTGAGGGCCATCGTACACATTACAATGGGAGATAGGTATGTGTGTTAACCACAAATCTTTTCATTTCGATGTATTTTATTTCGGTACATTTCATTTCAATATATTCTATGTGCAGTGGGCTGGTTTGCGAAAACAAGGGGCTGCGCCTGAGCCGGAAAAACAACTTGGTGTGCTTATCAGGTCGCTCTACCCCGAGTGAGTTGGCAAGAGCGGGAATAAACGCCCTATGCTAAGTTGGGCCGACTACGAGCTCATGGGGTACCAGGATGGAGGAACTGTCGCCGAGGCAGTCGTCGACGAGTTCTGGGTAAAATGTCAAATTTCATTTATTATTATCGATGTTCCGTGTTTATGCCTTTACGCATGCATGCATTTATTTAATTATGCGTCTCTTTTGTTTCAGACGAGGTACCAGTTTCCCCTTGGCGAGGACTACGCCCGGGCTCGGGTAGTCATCGACAGGATGGCTACCAAGCTCGTGAAGGAGGCTCTCAGGCTTGCCCGTGTAGATGCGGTGATGAAGTACTACCGCAAGAGGGGCAGAAAAATGACTAGGAAAGCAGCAGGTCGGGAGTACCTCACCGCAGACCAGTACCTCCCATGGCGTCCAGACTGGATGGACATGTGTACACGTGCTTAGAGGGACCTGTGTAGCATGTGGGCGTCTCAGGAGTGGATCGACATGTCTAAGAGAAATAGGAAAAACAGGAACGCCGGCATAGGTTTGTGCAACAGCTACATGGGAGGCCTCGGCATGGGTCACGTGGCACGAGACCTAGTAAGCACACTTATCTTTTATCCCTTAGAAGTAATTACATTTCATAATTATATCTAATTAGGTCATTATTTAATTTCACGCAGGAGTACCAGACGGGGGTTGAACCCTCGGGATTCGCGGTTTGGATGGTTGCACACACGCCCCGTGTGCGGCCAGACGGGACCCAACCACCGATGCCGGCGTCTGCTCAGGAGCTGATTGTAAGTGCTTAAAACTTGTTATTTCAATTTTTTTAACAACCGTCGTTCTCGAACAAATATCACACATCTCAATTGTTGGCAGGATACATACACTGGGGCCTTGAGGGAGAAGCACGGGGAAGAGGTTGACCCCGAGGAGATGCCGGTTGACCCTGTGCTCCTGTACGACCAGTTTGGTTTGGCATGGATTAAAATGTTGAATGGATCGGTTTGGTTTGGTTCTTGACAAGCGAATAATGGTTTGGGGTGGTTTGGTGGAAGCATGTTGATTGCATGGCGCGTGGGTTGGATCTGGACTGGATCCTAAACCATTAGCAGGCCTAGGCACAGTTCCATTTTGTTGCATTGTTTGTTTTTTCCATTTTCTTTGAACTGTGTGGAAAAGGAAGTATAAGAAGAGGGAAAGGAGGAAAAAAGAGCAAAGGAACATTTTTTCTGAAATTTTATTTATTTATTATTTTTTTCCCAAACACGGTCCCATTTATGCAAAATTTCTTTTTTTTAAAAAAAAATTTGGATTAAAAAAAGATAAAGGGGGAGAAAGTATGGGTTAAAAAGGAGAGAACAAATTTCAAAAAAAAATAAATCAAACTTTCTATAAATGTTCTCTATGTAGCTATGGTTACACTTTTTTGAACTTTCTATTTTTGGAATATTTTTTGGACCTGGGAAAAATAGAGAAGGAAAGAAAATATTGATTAAATAGGAAAACAAACTATTTTTAAATTTGACTTTAGAATTTATTTTAAAGGAAAATCTTTTTACGCATGTTCTTCGTGTGGCCACTATGCCGTTTCAAGAAAATTTTCTTTCTAAATAAAATTTGAACAATAGTTACTCATTCGCTTTCCAAAGCTAAACCAAAACAAATAAACAATTAGCAGCCGGCATGAGTATAACAACCAAATAAAAACTAAACATCAATTATTGGTAACACTATTTCACTTGAATCACTAAAATAACAATTTTGTGACAGTGCTGAAGTGATGAAAATCAAAATGCAGATAGCCAAACTGATCTTAAGACTTAAAGTATGCTAGAAATGTATGGATCGCAAGAATATGTCCTCTTTGATCAGAGTCATCCAAATAAATGGGTCACCATATTCCGGAAGTCATGATCATGAAAACAAACTACACGAACAACATAAGGATGAACCGGTGCTGTACAATGTAGATTACTTGATTATAGACCAAGTATGCAGTGATACGTTGAATATTCCCTAATGAAGAACCTTGAAGCTACCTTGAGGTCCTGTCGATTGGAAAATATTGCTTCCCTAAATGGATGGCGTTTTGGCTGCAGTAGCTAACATTGAAAGAACAATCTTTAGATACTATAAAGTTCATATTGTATCATCTGAAAAGATAATCGAGAAATAAGAGGTAAACTTGCAAACTCCCCTCATTTGAGCTTTCTAGCTGCTCCTGGTAGCAAGACAAGGCCTCTTAGATACATGGAGAGCCCTCATCTAATCTCTCACCTTGAAAGGACTGATGCAGTGAACCGTGCAAGCAAAACAATTAATCATAATAAAACTATTTTAAATATGGCATAAAGTTTAGATAAGGTATACCTTTAGCGTCATCACGAAGTATGCATCTATAGTATACTGGAATGGGATCGATTTTTTGAAACTCAAACCTCAAGACCCAATTTTTGAAGCAAGCTTGTATATTGGTTACACTAGCTGAAGCAACAACGCGATGCTCCCATGAAACATAACCCCACAAATCAGCAAGGCAGAGTATGGTATGGATTTTGCTTGTATCTACAAGCGCGACGCATGGTTCAGATCTCTTCGCCAAAGAATTATTTAAGGTAGAGAAGTCAATGAAAAGGGAAAGATCTGGGACGTGTTTTGACGACCTCACATGCTAGTGATCTTGATGATGACAACGATAGTGTTTGGTAGCACGTACTTGGATTTATCTTTCTTGATTGCGGCCACGACGGGTATATAAGTTTTCAAAACTATTATTGATATCAGGAAAAAGTCTATATTACACCCTGAACTATTACCCTTTGTCTACATACCCCAATGAACTACAAAACCAGGTATTATAGACCACAAAACCCAAAAACCGGCGCAAATAACCCCCCGGATCGGTTTTAGACATGGTATCGCCCACATGGCAACTGACGTGGTAGTCCAATCACAATAAACATAAAATTAAAAAGTGGGCCCACATGCAAGTCTCTCTCTTCCTCTCCCCTTTCTCCTCTCTCTGCCTCTCCTCCCTACCGCCGCATCCTCCTTGCTCTACCCCCCTCGCCGCCTCCTCCCCATGTTAGTCTCTCCCTGTGCTGACCCCTCTCCGCGCCACCTCCTCCTCGCTCCGCCTCACCACGTCGGCCCCTCCCCACGCCCTCCTCCTCGACTGTGCTCGGCGGCACCGCCACCGCCTTCCTCGCCTCTGAGCTCGACTTGGTCATTCTCGCCATCGCCACCTACTTCTTCTTCACTGGCTCCAACCGGCTCTGCCGTAATGCATGACCTGCTTCGCCTTCTCTGCGGGCGCGGTCTGGTGTACTCGACGGCGAGGTCGCCGGAGCGGAAGCGGTAGAGGCTGAAGGAGCGAAGGAGGAACGAATTCTTCTTGGCAATGGAGCTCTGGCTGCGGCGGCGTGAATTCGACAACGTTTTGCTCCTCCTCCTCTACCCACGCGCGGCGGTGGCGCCACCTCGACTATCCAAGCCGAAGAGCGAGCGGAAGCGATAAACAAGTGATTAGAAAAACTAAGACATGGCATCACAATTTATCACAAGCATTGCAATGAAAGTAAGAGCGGAAATTAAATGAAGAGAGAGTGACACGATATTTGTTTCACCGAAGTTCGGAGCCACAACTCCTACTCTCCGTTGAGGCTACCCCTTGCGCACAAGGACCGGCTCTCTCTCGAGCCTATCGCCTCACTTACTCCCCGGTAGCTGTTCCGCCACTCCGGCGAGGTGGACTCTGTCACCCGTACACCGACTTGAGAGTAGCCACATGCCAAGGCCTACTCCCAAGCCCACGCCTCCACGAAGGATGCCGTCTTCAAAAGTAAAAAAGCCCGAAACGCCCCGATCATGTTGGATCCAAGGACTTCAATGAAGCTCGGTATTGGGGTTGAGTGATTTGTGGCTTTGATTGGTTGGTGGGTGGAGGAATGGCTCTAGAACACCTAATTGATGAGCATTAAGTTGTGGTATGTGAAGTGGAGCAACAAACCTAAAAAATGGTAGCCAACTCAAGTCAATAAATACCCCTAGGTGAGGAGCTAGCCGTTGGAGCTCGGGAAGATTCCAAAAACTAGCCGTTACAGAACCGTCGGACCCGGTCCGAAGGTCACCGGACCCGGTCCGATGGCTGCAACCAGGCCTCAAACACAACTGACACACGCACTGTCGGACTCGGTCCGACGGTGGTCGGACCCGTTCCGACGGAGCTCAAGCGTTGGAGCACAAGCACTGTCGGACTCGGTCCGGCGGGTCCGGACCCGGTCCGATGGCACCGGACCCGGTCCGACAGGCAATAGAAGACTGAGACTAGGTTTTGGGCTCGGAGACCCAGTCCGGTGGCGACCGGACCCGGTCCGATGGACACAGAAAATACTCGGTTCAGGAGATTTTCGACGGTTTGGATCTCTAACTTATTTGTGGATGGCTAGAGGGCTAGGGCAAGGAGACAAAATAAAGACCTCGCTACTCCTAACCCTGCACATGACCTCCTTGCTCGCCCGGTCGTGCTAGGCTAGAGGGCTAGGGCAAGGAGACAAAATAAAGACCTAGCTACTCCTAACCCTACACATGACCTCCTCGCTCACCCGGTCATGCTAAGATTGTCTTGAAGCAGCTCAAATGGTCGCCGAGGCCTCGCTAGGGTTCCATGAAGCATCCAAGAACCCCCTAGCACAAAAATATACGTCATCAATGCCAATAAACGAATTAGGGCTCAACGATGCTCACAGGTTGGAACCCGAAGACACTTCTTGAGCTGGGAGACGTGAAATACATTGTGCACATCGAAGATTGAAGATGGAAGGTTGAGCTCATATGCTACTGCTCCTCGCTTAGTCGTGATTTAGAAAGGACCAATGTATCGGGGTGCAAGCTTCCCCTTCACTTGAAAGCGATGGGTACCCTTCAGCGGTGTAACCTTCAGGTGGACGTGATCACCAACTTCAAAGGTAAGCTCGCGGTGACGACGATCAGCGTAGCTCTTTTGGCGTGATTGCGCTGCCCACAATCCTTTTTGGATTATCTTGACTTGCTCTTCAGCTTCGATTACCATGTCCGGACCATAGAATGGGCGTTCTCCGTCTTTGGACCAGTTCAAGGAAGTCCTACACTTTCTCCCATAATGAGATGGATTGGTAGCTATTGTTGTAAGAGAATTCAGCAAATGGCAAGCACTTCTCCCAACTCTTGCCATAAGACAGAACACAGGCTCGGAGCATATTTTCTAATATTTGGTTAGTCCTCTTGGTTTGGCAACGGTCTGGGGATGGTAAGCTGTGCTAAAGGAGAGTTGTGTTCCCACTGCCCGGTGAAGGCACTCCCAAAAGTGTGAGGTGAATTGTGAGCCTCGATCGTAAACAATTACCTTAGGAACACCATGAACAGAGACGATGCGAGATAGATAAAGCTCTACCAAGTTTTTGGTATGATAACCGATCTTGACCGGTAGGAAGTGAGCAGGTTTGGTTAACCGATCAACAATCACCCAGATGGAATCAAAACCTTTCTGTGTTTTGGGCAATCCGGTGATAAAATACATGCCTACTTCATCCCACTTCTACTCCGGTATGGGCAGCGGTTGGAGAGTACCCGCAGTCCGGAGATGATCAGCTTTTACCCATTGACGTATGTTGCACTCAGCAACATATCGGACAACTTCTCGCTTCATGTGAGTCCACCAAAATTTTTGCTTCAGATCTTGATACATCTTGGTTCTTTCGGGATCGATAGAGAACGGAGAATGATGTGCTTCACTAAGAATAGATGTCTTCAACTTCTTGTTGTTCGGCACTACCAACCGGTTTCCAAACCATAGGACACCTTGTGCGTCCTCGGAGAAACAATTGGCTTTGCCCTCCTTCATCTGGGCTCTGATAAGGGACATACCCTTGTCATTCCTTTAGGCATGTTTGATTTGGTCTTTTGAGTCAAGTTTCACTTCTAGGGTAGCAACATACCCATGTGGGACCATCTCTAAATTGAGCTTCTGAAACTCCAAGTAGAGATTATCCGGCTCAGACCTAAGCGATATGTAATTGCACTGGGCTTTCCGACTCAGGGCATCGGCAACAACATTGGCTTCGCCCGGATGGTAGTTAAGTCCTTAATCAACTCGAGCCATCTCCTTTGCCTACCATTCAGATTTGATTGGGTAAAGATGTACTTAAGACTCTTGTGATCCGTATATATCTCACAGCGCTTACAAATCAGGATAAGGAAATGGCGCCATATCTTCAGAGCATGCACGACTGCAAGCTCAAGGATGTAAGTGGGATAGTTTAGTTCATGGGGCCTCAATTGCCTTGAGGCATAAGCCACGACCTTACCTTCTTGCATAAAAACACATCCGAGGCCAAGATGGGATGCATCGCAACAGATATCAAAGCTCTTGCGAATGTCTTGCAGAACTAGGATAGGGGCACTGGTCAAACGGTCCTTCATTGTTTGGAAGCTCCTTTCACACTCTGTCGACCACTCGAACTTCTTATCCTTCTTCAGGAGTTCAGTCATTGGCTTAGTGATAGGGGCAGGGGTCCCGATCTTTCGATGAGAGGAGGATAACTACGATCTAGTAGGAGTCGATATTGGTGGCCCGACTACAACCGTCCAGGACGTTGCGCCTTAGCGACAGGTACACCAATTCCAGATGGTTATTGACCTCACTGGAGCACGATCAACCTGACCACAAAGGTCCTTGATCCTTCACGCGATCGAAGAACTAGCAAGAACAAGATGAAACAACCAACTCACAATATGGTGGGATTCTGTAACGATAAAACAGGCGGTCTAACTGACACACGCGAATACCGTTATGTAGCAGAGGATAAAACATAGCTAAACAAAACCCAAACCCTAGAGGAGGGTATGGCTTCCTATTTATGAGAAAGGGGGTGGTGGAGGTCGGGCAAGGTGGGGAGAAACCGAGTACAACTCAGTTACAAGGCCCGAGGCCCACTTCGGTTCCGACGAGAAAAGTGACTTGGTTTTTTGGCAGATTCCTATTGACTTCAGATGAATTTTAAGGTGAGTCCGAATCCTTTGGAAATATCTCGTTGTGGGCTTCTCCGTAGATACAAAGAACATCCAAAACGGAGTTCGTATGTGGCCTAGGCGCCTGTTTGAATGCTGGCTGCGCGTTGATGGTCGAACCGGAGCAGAATTCGAGCTAGACTTGTAATTTGGTTTCCTTTCGTGTCTTCCTTTGAACGACTTGACATGCAGGAGTTGTAAACATTGTAGATATGGAGATACGCCTTTCTTTAATATACCATCATGTATGGGAGGCCGAGGCGGCCATGGTGGTGGCCTAGATGCTAGAGGTGACGACGTTAAATCGATTGGCCAACTGTGTGATCGTCCTGGCCGATGTGTAGGTCGATGAAGCGATGATGATGAATTAGCCTTGGTCATATCTATGCCGAACATGGACTCATCACTTACCGATTTTGGAGAAATTTTCAATGAAGCGCTGGTAGTATCCGGCGAGACCAAGGAAACTTCGAATCTCGGTGACACTGGTGGGTTCGCTCCAATTCAGTACATCTTGTTCTTTGCTAGGGTCTACAGCCACACCTCCTTCAGATATTATGTGACCAAGGAAGGCAACCTCCTTTAACCAAAATTCACACTTACTGAATTTGGCATAAAGACGATGTTCACGAAGCTTGTCTAACACAAGTTGAACATGCTCCTCATGCTCTTCTTTGGTCTTGGAGTAGATAAGGATATCATCCAGGAAAATGACAACAAAATTGTCAAGATATTCCATGAAGATAGCGTTCATGAGATTCATAAAGTACGCCAGTGCATTGGTGAGCCCAAAGGACATGACATTATACTCATGCAAGCCATACCGTGTAGAGAATGCAGTTTTTGGGATGTCCTCTGATCTGATTTTTATTTGGTAATAGCCTAATCCGAGGTCGATCTTCGAGAAGATACGGGCTGCGAACATCTGGTCAAACAGATCATCTATTATAGGGAGAGGGTGCTTCTTCTTGACTGTGATAGCGTTTAACGGACGATAATCAACACACATCCGTAAACTCTTGTCTTTGTTTTGCACGAACATCGCTGGGCATCCTAGGGTGAGGAGCTTGGGCGGATAAATCCTTTGTTTTGTTGCTCCTTGAGTTGCTTCTTCAGCTCGGCCAACTCATTGCAAGACATTCTATAGGGTCTTTTTGAGATTGGAGCTGTTTCAGAAAACAGCTTAATGCAAACTCAACTTCGCGGTCAGGTGGTATACTAGGAAACTCCTCGGAAAAGACATCTGGGTAATTACACACTACTTGGACAACACTAACTCTGAGAGAATCATCATTTCTCAAAGCATAGAGAAGAGTTGCACCGGTGGTGGATGAAAACACCACTTGCTCGCCGGCTGGGTTGATGAGAGAGATGGACTTTGGGCAGAGTCAATTTGCCCTGGTTCTTGGACAGTCAATCCATACCAAGAATAACATCGATATATCATAGATCAATCAAGATTAGATCGGCTATTAATTCTACTCCATTGATTTTAACTTGAGCCGCCCAACAAGCGCGATCAACTCTAAAAGATGATCCCGGTGCATGAATGCAAAGGGAGGAACGCATGGGTTGCATGGTGAAACCATGTTGTGCAGCCAACTTCTCATTGATGAAAGAATGGGTAGCTCCTGAATCAAACAAAATAGTAACTGTGAAAGAGTTAATAAAGAGCGTACCCAAAACTACATCTGGTGCATCGATAGCCTCCTCTGTCTTGACATGGTTGATGCGACCTTGCTGTCGGGCTTGGGGATGTCTCTGGGCATTAGCATGAGATGTTGTTGCACATCCTGGTAGAGCAGCTGGCCTTTCATTCGCTGCTCCTTGGTCCTTCTTTGGGCAACGGTTGGCAAAGTGCCTAGGCTGCCCGCAATGGAAACAAGTAGTGTTCGGGTAGGGCTGGACATTGTCTCCTCGCTGGTTGGCAGTAGTGGGAGGTAGAAGCCTTGGCTGGAGAGGTCGAGGAGCATAATCTTGGGGTCTTGGTTGCATCGAAGTTTGAAGTTGAGGAGGTCGGGGCTGCCATATGCGTTGTGCTTGCGAGCTGCTGCTCGCTGAAATCTGGGCGGCCCTCTTGCACTTAAGCAACTCTCCTAACTTCTTCCACTTCGCTTCGATCAGAATGGCCTTGTTGACCATATGCTGGAAGTCAGCATAGTCATAGGCAGCTAATTCCAACTAAACTCATCCGATAGGCCATTGATGAATCGATCATTCTTTCGCTCAAGTTGTCATATCATGCGCAAGCCGCACCCTCAAGTTGGTGAGAGGCAAGGGACACCTTCTCATTATTTGGGATACGGGCAAGAGTGAGCTTGCATTCGATGGTGCGGAGCCAATCATTCGCTTCAAGTGTATTTTCAGATTGGGAAAAGATTGGTGGGTTATTGCGAAGAAATTCCGCAAGTCCTCTAGCTGAGGGTTGGGCTGCTACTCCCCCAGCTAGGACACGACCCGGTGTAGTGTTATGTACAATTTGCTGTAGCAGGACGGTCTGAGCCTGGCGATTTTGCTCAATGAGTGCAAGAACTTGAGCCATAGTAGGTGGCGGTGGCAAATCCTCCTCTAGTGGCGGTTGAGGTGGTGGTGGAGATTGCTCGGGATTTCCTGTAGCCTCGCCCAGAGCAATAAGGGCAGCAGGTTGAGGGTCTTGGGAGGTCGAAGCACCTCCGTGTTTTGCGCGCGGTCCAGTTTGGGCTCCAGCCATCTTGCTGCAAAATAATAAATTTTAGCAACTAGGATGACAATAGCCTACTCATGGTGAAATAGATTACTATGGAATATCAACATTTATCCTTAGTCCTATATGCATGCAACACAACCACAATTATGTAAATTCCAGCAAAGATCCAAGAACTCCAAATGGAACAACATGAAATCGAATATCAACTCCCAAATACGGTTACGTGAGTACAAAGCCCGTAGGCTAGCGCTTAAGTTCTTTGAAACTAGGTAACAGGTTCAACACTAGGATACAAGGTTTTTAGACCTAGACTATTACATAAATATTGGACAATTTCTTCGGTCATAATCTAAGTTACCACCCATCGGCAGGAATACACCCAAGAGTTCTATCGATGCTCTTGGGAAACTCGTCAAAAAGGTGATAGTTCGGGGAACCGGTATCATCGGTGTCATGTGGATTAGTGAGAACATTTGGAGGACCGAGAAGGGTAGGCAAACCTCCGTAGTTGCCCAGTTCACAATGCCTAGCAACATCCACACGAGGGAATTGATATTGAGTCGGAGTAGGTCCACGAAGAGAGGGATCACATGGACCTAATACCTCTTGGGGCATAAGCCCGGTCTGGACAAGACGAAGGAGTTGCTGCCGGGCTGCACCAAGGCAAGCATGGGTTTTCCAAAATTCACGAAGAAGGCATCCAAAAACTTGGTCCAAGATACGAACCAAACTTGCCAAAGAACGAACGGTCGGGTTACCTTCGAGCTCCAGTTCAACAAAGTGGTTGATAGCAGTACGAGTATCTAGTTGTGGAAAGAATATATATGGAGCTCGGCCAAGCTCCCGGTGCTCACTACGAAGATGGCACATGGCAACGCGTGTCACCTCTTGAATAGACATGGGAATGGTGGTATGCCTAGAATGGAATTGGTATGGAACACTATGTGGCACATTTCTTGCAATAATGTCGACCGTGGTGATGTAGTTTTCCATGCCCGGTACTTGAGGGTTGATGTACACATTGTATTCCGGGGCATAGGTGTAGTTGGCACTCGAAAGAAGATCCCAAAGAAGTGTGGGGTAACCTTCAACTCCATCAGCACACGTAGCGCATACGAGTTGCCCACGGGTCATCTACAAGGTTGAAGGGAGATGAATATTTAGAGAAATTAAGATTTGTAAATCCAATGAATGTAAGGTGAGAACGAGAGCATATAGAAAGAAGAAAGATCGGCAAGTTTTAGTTTCAAACTCTTTTGATAGTTAAAGTAGTTTGAACTCAAAACTAGTTTCTATCTTGATAACGGCCATGCTAAGTTCTAACCTGTAGTCACATGTGCTCTGATACCAACCCTGTAGTACCCCCATTTTCACACTCGGCTCAATGGAGACAAACTCACTTGCTTCCCTATACGGCTGAACAAAAACATAACCGTTGCCCAAGGACAAACCGGGTAAGTTAACTCTTAGCCTCGGGTAACAGCAACATGTGTGACACATCCCTATTAAAACGAAAGTGAATCATACCGGATATGTGCTTAGTGATGGCTCCCAAGATCAGCAACCATCACACACATATCCTGATATGGATCGATAAAACAACACATACATAAAATGGATATAACTTTATATTACTAGATAGTATGGATTGTTATTTATATAATAAGTTGAACATACAGATCAAAGTTTCGTGGCAGTGGAAGTACTAAGTTTGTTTCGCAAAAAGTGGCAGTGGAAACACCATAGAACATGAAGCAAAAGACCAGCTCAGTGTGCCTCACAACACAGGGGCAACAGACTGGAAGTTAAAACTCAGCGCCATGCCTACTAGCGTCATCATTCCCGGCTTGATAGTAGTACTCAAGCGTGGGATCACTATCACCTAAAATAATAGCAACTGTGGTTTGAGTACAAATGGTACTCAGCACTAGGAGGTAACATATATCCTCGTTCATGCATAATTGATATCAAATAAAGGGCTACCATCACAATTTCAGCATAAAGGACATTTGCAAGACGTAGATTGTAAACGGCATTTGGAACAAATATCTTAAGAACTTATCGACCAACAGTATTATCATCATTTGCTCCCAGTGTTCGCCTAAACATGTTTAAACCGTCGTCTACACTCGTCTAAACACTAAACTGCGGGTATGCGTGTAGTTTAGAGCCTAAACTCAAAATTAAACGGAACGACGTTTAAACGGTCAACGCAGTCAATAAACGGTTTAAATGCACCAATTAAACGTGAGGTAAACGCGTTTACACCACTGTTTGCACGTTTAAACAGTCGTCTCGGAAAATACTATCATTTGTCTAATGTAATGATGTTTGCTGATATGACTATGTGAGAACGAAGAACTTTGTCTACTATCTACTCAGTTGTCACTGTGTCTATATTAATTGCTTATGCCAAATTGTGCAACTCTATGCACGCCTCAAATCATATTGAAGAAAACTGTAGTATGAAATTATGATATTTGTATGTATATTCAATGCTACAGTGCAAACCGTTTAAACTGTTTAATTTATCGTGTAAACCGTCTAAACGCTAAACTGTGGGTCACCAACCGTCTAGCGTTTCACGTTTAGGATAACACTGTTTGCTCCATTATTAGTTCCATCAAGATCAATCCACGGGACTATGTCCGCCCAAGGTCTCTATCCGACCATACCATCAACGGGACTCTATCCGTCCCTGGCCACCATCCGACCGATCATCATGAGCAACCCAGTGCTCAGAAACATAGCCCAGCCAACACCATACCCAACCTAGAATCCAAGTGCTAACCGAAGTGACTCGATTTAATAAGCATTCATCCCTAACCGTGGGACGCGGCGGTTCGAACAGTTCATAACTCTGCAGAGGTGTATGACTTTATCCACATGACACAGCAAGCCATGCCGAAGCCTCCTAGATGTGCATGCCAGACCATTGGATCGCCCGGTCACTGTATCCCAATGTTTCACATGCCGTGTTATGGTTCAATGGAGTTAACTGTTGCTGTATACGCTACTCAGGGCTGAAGGATCAGGATGTCGCCTAGAGGGGGTGAATAGGCGTTACAAATTTTCAACCTTTTAAAGCACGGTGGAAAAGGATATCGGATGTTCCGATGTTAATATCGAATAGTTCGATATGGATCGGATTATCTGATATGATATCAGACTATCCGGTATCTGCAGATTTAGGGTTTTTGAGAATCTCACCCAAATTCAAGGATAGCACCTACACCAAAATCAAATCCACAACATAAGAGAGAGTAATAGCACACGACGGTGCAAGCCAACAACAAATATAGCCACGAATCAATGTAAATCAAGCTAGAAGGCAAAGGGGAACCAAGAGTGAAGTGGAGACTCGAAGATTTGTTTCCCAAGTTTGGATCCTTGAGGGGATCCTACGTCTCCGTTGAGGTAGGATTGATCACACTTGAGCCCGGGCCTCTTCCAACCCTTTCCCTTACCGAGGATGCACCAAAACCCCACCCCCCCAGGTTTTACTCCTTGATTCCTTCCCATCTGGAGGCGGAATCGGCCTTCACAAACTCACATGACTCACCACACAAAGCACATGTGGCTCGTGGTTGACTCCTAGCCGTCTAGGAGTTCTCAACCTCCAATAGTAACAAATGCTTACAAAGAACGAACTTGGAGATGAACTCAAGTGCTTAAATATTGACTTCTTCTCACTTAGCACTCACACCCTCTCCCAACTCTTCTCACAAAGAGGATTACTTTGATCTAAAGTGGAGAGGGCAAGAAGCCCTAGGTTGCATGGAAATTCTACTAAAAAAATGGTGTGGAAGCCAACCCCTAGCCCGTGGGGAATTGGGAGGCAAAAATAGCCTCACCTAAAAACTAGCCGTTTGCTGCTAACAGACATCGGATAGTCCAATGTTACACATCCGATAGTCCGATATGAAAATGAGAGAAACTTAAAGGCAAAGGCTATTTTTGAGGTCCTGAAATGATTCAAACCAGATACAACACCAAAAAATCAAATTCATATCAGATAGTCCGATATTTTTGAGTTCTGAGAGACAGAGGGATCAATCGGACCAAGCATCGAATAGTTTGAATAGTCCGATATAAATATCGGATAGTCCGGTACACAACACACAGCCCCTGATAGAAACGAACGTAACTTTTGACTCCGAACACCGATTTCGGTGATCTTGGGCTTTACGGAAAGCTAAGAACAAGGGATACACAACCCACAATGTCTCACTACCCAAAATCCCAAAAGGATAGGAGCAGAAATCACAAAGGAAGCCACGAAAGACACCATGAACACTCCTCTCCCTCGATCTCTGATGCGCACTAGGTCGGCCCGATCTTCTGGTGAGGAACGATACGTCGGTTTGGTGTACAACGAAGTAGATGGATCGGCTACTAACCACAAAATTAGCAACCAAACAATCGCAACGTCACCTCGCAGAACCGATCAACCAAGTCGAAACCCGATCGATCCTTGAACCTGCTGCAATCGAGAACAAGCAAGAACAAGATGATAACTTATAAATCAACTCATGAAAGGGTGAGGTTCTGTTTCTCGTCACGGGTGGTCTAGTCGACACAAGCGAACACGAGGAGGGACACACAAGGGGTCAACCAAAACACAACAAAACCTAAATATAGAAAAACGGCGGCCGCCACATATATAGCGGCGGCCAGGGGGAGTGGGGCGCCCAAGGGTGCAGCAACCACCAAACCCTAGTGATACATGGGCCATAGGCCCAAAAATACTGTGTCGCAGCACCGTGAGTTTCTGGCCCGATTTGCTCCATCAATGATGACTTGTACCCTTCGTTCTCGCACAACAAACCTAGTGTGGAATAGGTTGTGGCGGTGAGTTTGACTAGCGTGTTCCGGCGGTACACTAAGTATAAGTTGGGATGAAAGGCTCTTGTAGTTGTCCGTCATTGCATCCCTCAGGTGCACACCATCATGGTCATTCTTGCTTACATGGTTAGTCATAGGAATAGAAAGCACAATCTTATCTTTACCAATTGAAGTACACTTACTATCCTTCTTCTTTGGTGATGCAGGCTTCAGTTCTTTGTTTAATGGTGTTTTCGTATTCTTGGTCGTAGAAAGATTGCAATTGTCGGCAAGTATCTTTAGTTTATCCCAGGTTTCTTGATCCCACATGAATTTCATTTCTCCAAGTGGACCTGTCATTGTTAGTAGTAGACAAGAAAATACACAAAGGATGTGTAACCCTATCTACTAAATAGGAGCTGAAATTGATAAGTCTCTCACACTCGAAGCTCTCACCAAGCTCTTACAAGTTCTTACCCTGCAGCTTGTCAAGGTCAATCGATAACTGGTGGTATCCTGCACTCAGAAGGTGACAAAGCGATTGCAAGGTACTTTTCCTGTAGGTTGGTAGTATGTGGAGTTTGAACAGGTTCAATATGTAGCAAGGAATATGCAATATCGAAAACAGAATAACAAAGCTGAATAAATATCCAAAATAATTGTTAAAGTTGCTGGCCCAAACTCGTTCTTAGACCTAGCTTAAGCAAGCAAAACAAATAACGTAACACTTTGGATACAAAAAGATGCAAGCACTTCTGATTTCTTTCTATGCATCTTTTCCTTGCTTTTTTTCTCCTTTTTTTCTCTTTCTGCGGCTTCTTTTTATGCATTTGCCTTTTTCACCTTTTTTTTTAAATATCAATAGTGCCGCATATGAGAGATTACAAGATATATACACAAGCACTCAATTTTCTCTTGCTGGAAAAAAAGATCTACTATGCAGAAACTTCCTATGCTGTTTTCGGAATTTTGGAGGCCTGAAACGCTAAAACTTACAACAGCAAAGTTGTAGATCTTTTCGTTCTGATCAATTTACATATATGGAACACCTATTTTGGACAATTGATCTAGGAGATATGGGCCCCGCAATACAGACTGTTCAGAAAAATCCGAGACAAGACAGATTGACTTCAATCTCGAATTTGGGCCGGAAAACGGTGTTTCTGGAACTTCTCACAATGGACAAAGTTGTAGAACTGTGTCTGAGCTATAATTTAGACCCTGAATTTGTCCAATTTGGAGTTCAGACGAAGGAGATAAAGACAAAATACCGAACTGAACATATTGACACCTGATTTGGACGCGACGACGACGACATGATGGCTTTGGACTCGACGTCAAGATGCAAGACTCAAACAAGACCAAGAACTTAATTTAAACCAGCAACAAGACTATAACTGTGAACACAAATTCAACAAAGCGAAACTGAAAACGAAAATTGCGAAGACGTGATGACGAACTCAAATCTTTTTTTTTTAGGTAATTTTCTGTACTCTAGGATGAACATGAACAAATCTAAAACTAAGCATAGATGTTCTCACCAGGCAACCATCGCTCTGATACCACTTGATGCGCACTAGGTCGGCCCGATCTTCTGGTGAGGAACGATACGTCGGTTTGGTGTACAACGAAGTAGATGGATCGGCTACTAACCACAAAATCAGCAACCAAACAATCGCAACGTCACCTCGCTGAACCGATCAACCAAAGCGAAACCCAATCGATCCCTGAACCTGCTGCAAGCGAGAACAAGCAAGAACAAGATGATAACTTATAAATCAACTCATGAAAGTCAACTCATGAAAGGGTGAGATTCTGTTTCTCGTCACGGGTGGTCTAGTTAACACACGCGAACACGAGGAGGGACACACAAGGGGTCAACCAAAACACAACAAAACCTAAACATAGAAAAACGGCGGCGGCCACATATATAGTGGTGGCCAGGGGGAGTGGGGCGCCCAAGGGTGCAGCCACCACCAAACCCTAGTGATACATGGGCCATAGGCCCAAAAATACGGTGTCGCAGCACCCTGAGTTTCTGGCCCGAAACATTGTTCTGCATTTTCCCTATGCTCCTGGACTAATTTAGATGTGGACTGGATCCATTGGAAAGCTTATCTCCTAAGCTTTCCAACGAGTGGTCGCACGCCGAAATCGGAGTTCGGGAGCCCAAGTTATGCCCGTTTGAAGTTGACGTGCTACTGAATGGCCGAACCGGTCTTTTCGACGTCTTTGGCCTCTATGTGGGCCTTCCTTGAGTCGTCGAGGCCTCACGAGTCTTGGACTTGTTGCGCCACTTCTTCGGAGAAGGCTTGAAAGGCTGGGCTTCTGGATTAAGGCCCCTCGGCGACGAAGATGGAGCAGCGTCGGTAGTCGTTGTAGCGGTCGGAGAGGAAGGAGGGGTAGCGGTCACACTGATCGTATCCACACTGGTGATGTCCTCATCAATCTCTCTCAAAGATTGATCACTTGAGCACCTGAGACATATCTAAGACATTCAATGTTGCATCCCTCTTAATAGTAAGAAAATCCTTAGACTCAACTTATGAATAAAACCATTCAACCTTTAGGATAAATCACTTGCCTTCTTCTTTCTTCATTTGAGGTTCAACGACGTTGGTAGTCTTGAGCACCCTTGATGTATTGTGCATGATGACCTTTACTAAATATTGATAATGTCTTCGTCTTGTCAACCTTGAGTTGATTCACCTCATGAGACTCTCGTCCCATTTGACTTTATCTTGATCATCCTCCTCGACTGTCATCCCGCCAAATCGACCTTGACTTAGTTCTCAACACTTGGTGACATCGTCGTCTTGTTGACTTCGACTTAACCGTCATCCTTCAACGTCCCTTGGTCATCACACAAACTCATAGGACATAATCCTTTCCAAATCACTCGTGAAGTACATTAGTCTAAAAGCTCAATAAATATGGATTAATTTGATATTCGTGAGAGATTAAGTGTCCAAATATTTCACGTAAAGAAGCACAACTGATGGGGGTGGACGCGGGGTCCCAATCTTCAGGTGAGAGACGACAAGGATAATTCGTTAGGTGTCACGGAGACCTATACAATTTGGCTTCCAACCCCACAAGGAACTGGAAATCCTGGCTATCGCTAAATCACCACGACGAGTGTTATCAACCGAATCAGAGGCACGATTGACCTGTCCACGAAGGATGGTTCCTACAGACAACCGAAGGATGAGTAAGAACACAAGATAAGCAATCACAATTGTGAATATAAATTGAGGACAATAGGGTTCATAAACTTGGTCCTGTTGGTCTAGCCGACACAAGAAGAACAAGGCAAAATATCACACAATCGTGACGAAATCAACCAAACAAGACCCAACTAAAACGAAGCACGGCGGGGGACTTATATAGGACGGAGGCAAGGTGTGGGATGGCGTCCAAACAGATGCCCACGCACGCACAACCCTAACTCTAGGGGTACACGGGGTTTGGGCCCAAAAATAGCGCCGGAAAATTTCGGTCCATCAGCTTGTTTTCGCGATTCCCGTTGACTCGGATTGAATTTGGAGGCGTGGCCGGATCCGTTGGAAAGCTTATCTTGTAAGATTTCCATAGTCATTATTTTCCTCATTTGGACATTGTATGTGATCTGGGCGTCCGTTTGAAAGTGCATTGGTCCTGGATGTCCGAACCGGACTCGGCAGCGACTTCGACGTCCTCTCGACTTGGTCCCGGTGGTCGAGGACTTCTTGAACCTTGTCAATGATGTCCTCATCAACAACACAAGTGGAAACACTTGGCACAAGATAGGCCTCTACTAAGTGCATCATGATAAATATGTGTTTGATCTACATGAAATAGAGAGATGATTTAATAATCACAACTTCACTTAATAATGCACATGGGAATATATTCATGACTTACACATGTGCATATTCATATTTTAAGCAAGAAAGAACTTGTGAACTAATCTAGATTAAACTTCACTAAATCAAGTGCATGTAAGAATATTCAGGATAGCATACATGCACAAAGCCATTTAAACATGGTGAAGTTTATCTAGTGCACAAACTAAGATGATCACTAATACATAGCAATACAAAAGATCTTATAGAGTAAGCAACATGTTCATAATATATTTATCCTCAAATAAATACGACAAGATATGATGAGCATAAATCTAATTAACCAATAACATGTGAGTACACAAAAGAGTTGCACACCTTAATTAGCAATCCATTTTATTTGCATAAATGAGACTACGGAAGATAAACAATCAAGTGTGTGTAAGTCTTATTGAAATGATTAGCATAAGATGTACCTTTTATAATGAATAGTTTGTCCACTTGGCAGATATGATTTTTCTCTAAATATGATGAGACTAGGACAATCTCGACAATAAACATATTAGTCTCATAACAATAAGCATATTTGAGGTGTGACAATAAATAAGCATTAAACCAAGCATTGTCAATAAATGTGTTTGTCATTAATCATTAAAATCACACAAGGTCACTTACACTTACAATGGCCTTCTGTCCAGCCTTCCCTGAACCCCTACGGAAGCTACCCATGGCTAAGAAGCGGCCCCTGGGCAGTCCCCACCCACAAAACACAAGCGAATAAGCATGACGAAGTGTATTCTACAGCAATAGCACCCATTTCTCTCGCATGACGAGTTAACTTAAGTCTTCTCTTAATATGCCTCAAGGACTTCATATTGTCTTTTCAACTCTTAACCTTGACTAAAACAGTCTGGTTATCACAGTATACTAATACTGTTGGAATCGGCTTTTCCAGCAAGGGTAGATCAAACAAAAGCTCTTTAAGCCATTCTGCCTCCACCACAGCTAATCAAGTGCTACTAATTCAGCCTTCATGGTTGAGCGTGTTATCACAGTCTGTTTAGCATACTTTCAAGACACAGCTCCACTAGCTAAAGTGAAAACATAACCACTAGTAGAATTCATCTCATCCGAGTCACTAATCTAGTTAGAATCACTGAATCCTTCTAAGACAATCAGATGGCCCGAGTAATGGATTCCGAGCTTCATGGTTCCTTTAAGGTACCAAAGTACTCGATGTAGTGCTACCCGATGACTATCTCCTGGATTTGCCGTGTAACGGCTCAGCCTGCATACTGCATATGAGATGTCGTGTCTAGTTGCGTTACAGAGATAAATCAATGACCCAATTATTTGTGAGTATAGGTGTTAATTGACACCTTCCTCAGTGTGCTTACTAAGTTTTAAACTAGAATCATAGGGCGTGAAGGCAGGTTTAGAGTCCATATGCTTGAAGCAGGTTAGGATCTTCTCCACATAATGGGATTGTGAAAGCATAATCCCACTCTCACCCTTTATAAGCTTGATATTTAGAATAACATCAGCTTCTCCTAGATCCTTCATATCAAAATTTGAGGAAAGGAATTCTTTTTTCTCATTGATGACATCCAAGTTAGTCCCAAATAACAATATGTCATCCATGTAAAGACATAAAATGACAGCATGACCCCCACGGAATCGATAATACACACATTTGTCTGCTTCGTTGACGCAAAACCCAACTGATGTCAATGTGTTATCGAATTTCTCATGCCATTGATTGGGGGCTTGCTTAAGACAATACAAAGACTTAATCAAACGACAAACCTTATTCGCCTGGCCTTTTACCACAAAACCATATGGCTGCTGCATATAGATCTCCTCATCCAGCTCACCATTAAGGAAAGCGGTCTTTACGTCCATTTGATGGACTAAGAATTTATACGCAGAAACAAGTGCAAAAAGCTCACGTATGGTGGGTAACCTTGCCACAGGGGAATAGATATCAAAATAATCCTCGCCCTCTTTTTGAGTGAAAACCCTTAGGCACTAGACGAGCCTTGTACTTTTCTATGTTACCATCAGGTCTCCGTTTTATCTTAAATATCCACTTATAGCCCACCGGTTTACACCCACCAGGGAGATCGGTGACTTCCCACGTTCCATTAGCGATGATGGATTGCATCTCGCTGCGGACTGCCTCCCTCCAGTATTCATCATCAGGAGATGCATATGCCTCAGCGAGGGTACGTGATTCATCATTCACATAATATATGGCAAAATCATCACCAAATGACTTTTTAGTCCTTTGCCTCTTACTCCTCCTCAGCTCCAAGTCGGTAGTGGGCTATTTATAAGAGGAGAGCATATAAAAAATGTAACCCATTCTTTTTTTTTTAGCTCACTGGCCATCCGCTGGGAGTTTTGGGCTTAATACCGATATTTTAGCAACAAATCTAATAAATCTAACCGTAGTGGTCAGCCACCTCAGGAGAAATAGACTAATGCACACTTGAGCCATCAGGTGTAATTAATTCTTTAGACCTCATAGGAAAGACAATCTCAAAGAAAGTCACATCACGAGACTCCATAATGTCGTTTAAAGCGACCTCACTAGTCTCGGATTTGACCACTAGAAACCTATAGGCTGTGATGTTGGCAGCATATCCTAGAAAGACACAGTCTACAGTCTTAGACCCCAATTTTCTCTTCTTTGGTAAAGGCAGACTGACCTTTGCTAGGCAGCCCCAAGTCCGAAGATGAGACAAGTTAAGTCTTCTCCCCTTCCAAACTTCATAAGGTGTCACCTCGCGATTGTGTGGCGCCACCCTATTCAGGACATAGTTAAATGTGAGAACCACCTCTCCCCACCATCAGATCGACATACCAGGACTTTGTAAGAAAGAATTAACTAGGTCATAAAGAGTTCAGTTCTTCCGTTCGGCCACCCCAATAGATTGGGGAGAGTAGGGAGGTGTGGTATCATGAATGATACCACTTTCTTCATAGTAATGGGCGAATTTCTTGCAGATGTGCTCTCCTCCTCTATCAGACCTTAGCTGTTTAATTTTCTAGTTGATTTTCCACTTCATCCTTATAGATTTTAAAGTATTCTAGTGCTTCATCCTTACTTTTGAGCAAGTAGACATAGGCATATCTAGTACTAGAATCTATGAGAGTAGAAAAATACCGCTTGCCACCTTGGTATAAATGACATTCATCTCACAAAGATCAGAATGTACTAGCTCAAGTGGATAGATGTCCCACCCTTGAACCAAATGGAACGGTTTCGAGGTTGCTTAGCTTGGACACACACTTCGCACTTAGAGCCCTTCTCATGTGTATATTTAGTAATTAAGTTCATCTTAGTCAACCACACAATAGCATCGAAATTTAAATGACATAAAAGAGACTGTCATACATCATGGTTTTTATTACAAATCACGTTGTAAATGGAAATAGAATTCTGACACAAGACAAAGAGACTAAAGATGTCATCTCTCTCATAACCCTTGCCAACAAACGAACCACACCTAGTCAAAATAACTTTATTCGACTCGAATACCAAAGAACGCCCTTCCTACAAAGGCAGATCCACTGATAAAATTCCACCACATCGTGGCCACGAACAGCACGTCACGAAGAACTAGAGTCTTGCCAGAAGTCAACTCCAAGTAGACACTGCAAACTCCTCATATCAGTGTTGCTGCTCCATTGCCCATCAAGACGGATGCATGATCTTTATCCTGAAATGAAGTAAAGGAGGTTCTATCAGTAGCTATATGGCATGTTGCCCCAGTATCGATCCACCAGTCAAGAGATGAATCAGCCATGAAGGCTCTAGGTACATACCCATCAGCTGCACCCGCAGGCGCCTCAGCAACATGTGCCTCAGCATTGCACCCATTCTGCTATCCAGGTGCCTGTCCCTTACCCTTGCGAGCACGACACCTACAAGCAGTGTGGCCAGGATGGCCACACACAAAGCTGATCGGTTCCACCCTCTTCTTCATATTCTTCCCACAACCAACCTTTGATTGCTTGGCATCAGCCATATTAACCTGGACAAGGGACATAGAGTTCTTTGATCCTCCACTAGCATCGGCTTGCTCCTCGACATTTATCACTGCCTGAAGTTCAGGGAACGTCAGACGTTTCTTCATATGTCGGCGAACAGTCACAAAATCATGCCACGAGGACGGGAGCTTAGCCAAGGCTACATTCACCTGAAAACTTTCAGGTAGAAGACACTCGAATTGGTTCAGGTCCCTCACGTGGAGCTGAAGCTCCTAGACCTGCTCCAGAATCAAGTGGTTCTCCACAATCCTGTAGTCTAGGTAACTCTCGGCAACAAAGCTCTCATTCCTGCTATCCCCTTCTGAAAATTTTAGCTCTAGGTCATCCCACACCTACGGCTACGGCTAACAATTGTGTTTGGACTGCATGGTTAGCATCCTCCCAACGGGTCTTCTCCTCTCCAGAGAGTTTCTCCTTCTCCTTCGAAGGATCAGAGATAACCCAATAGATCTTTAACTCTGTCAACCACAGCCTAGTACATGCCTGCCAGCGTTTAATGCTTGTGCCGTCAAACGTTTCAGGCTTAACTACATCACTGCTATTTTCCGAAGCCATAGATAAGATCTGCTTTTTGGATTGTTGGAAACATTGCAGTTTAAGAAAATTTGACAAACAATTCACTTTGAATATAACAAAAGTGATAAAGTCATAAATTAAATTCATAATCATAATCATGAATTCTCCTAATATAAGCAACAGTGCATATAAATTCATGATCAACATTGGCTTGAAAAACATGGCAGTCACTAATCCAATCAAACCAGCATAAAGCATAGGTTAGAATGATTATACTTTGCTCTCAGATTGCAATTAAATTGTTGCTAATGCTGATTAGCTATCCAAATGTTAATTGGGCAATATATCACGGTAATATAAATCTGGAAAACAAAGCTTTACACCCTCGAACAATATTGCTCAAGCACAAAAGGGGTCAATTACATCTCTATGTGTATAACCAAGTAATCACTGGATACACCAAAGTTTAATGGATCAAATTAGCACTTCGGCCAGACCAAAACAGGCACAAATCTAAACCAAACAGCAACAGAATTACTCACTGCACTAACTAGTAAGTAGACAAAACAGTACTAGTTCTCCAGGTTAACAAATATAAAGGGCAGCAGTATATTTGATCAATTAAGCCAATCAACGGATCATACACAACGAGGCACCAAATTAAAGGAACAAGGGCACTACTAAACTAGGTCTATCAAGCCTTTAATTCATAGATTTATGAGCCTCAAAATAAGCAATCATAATCGAGCAAAATAGAACCCCACAGAAACAGTGCATAAATCCTAATCGGAATTAGCCCCTATTCATACGAATAGGTCCCCAAATCACTGATTGGCCTGCTGCACAATGGAGGAAACCAAAGCACATACGTAGCGTCGGATTCGAGCCAATAAGGAAGAAGCAAAGAGTGATAAGTGCACTGTCCCAAAAATCATATCGCCGTGCTACGTAGCACCACCGACGAAATGGATCGCAGATACGATGCCGTCACCCCCACCACGGTCAAGCCGAGGAGAAGGGCCCGAGGAGCATGAAAAAGCAGCGCGGCAACGCGGCGACCACCCAGTGGCCAACGGGTACCAGAGACGAGGGAGGGAGCACCACCAAAGCACGGAACGGCGACGCGGACATCGAACCTCCGGCAAACAACAACGGCCACAGATGCACCGAGAGTGAGAAGGGAAAGGGGAAAACTCAGCAAAACCAGAGAGCCCGAGAGAGAGGAGTGGGAATTCCCCATATAGGCGACGTCAGCGCAACAAACCCCGAGAACGATGGCCACAAGTACACGCGCACGTGCACACACTCCCGCGCTCGTCGGAGGCTCCAACGGCCGCCGCCGCCGCCTCCAGCTAGGGTTCGAAAGAACCCGATGCGAGCTCACCTCAGGGGTAGCAGCGCTGCCCCTCTCTGCCTCTTAACGAGCCTAAGTGAGCAGGCCCAGTAACATGCAGAAGCCCAACATGGACAGGGTACAAAACATTGCAAACCTAGGAATAGTAACTGAACACACGGCAAGTCCAACATAAACATACGAGTAACACCTAAATAAACAATAAATAAAACATGAACATAACTATTACAGCTGAAGAAACAATAAGTAAACCTAATTATTTCCAAGCCTCGCCCACTGATGACTGATTAGGTCGGCCTTCAATTGCCTGTGGGTTGCACGATCTCGTATCATCAGATGTGCCACCATGAAATCGTTTAGGAGCTGACTGCCGCCCCTCGCTAAGTGGGCAACCTGGCCCATACCTTTGAAGTCCGGAGGAGCATGGGACAACCCTTCCTCATCCTCTATGATCATATTATGCAATATAATGCATGCAGTAATGCATGCAGTCATTATGTGTCTGAGAGTAGGGATGCCCCACATTCGGGCTGGCTCGCAGAGAATGTGCCACCGACCCTGTAGCTACCTGAAAGCCCGCTCCACGTCCTTCCTAACTGCCTCCACTGCATTAGCGAAGTTTACATCTTTGTTGTCGACTGGCAGTGGATATGCTTGATTATAGTTGTCCACTCATGATATATACCGTCAGCTAGGTAATACCCTATTGTACACTCCCTTCCATTCACTGTGTACCTAACCTATGGTGCATCGCTCATTGCAAGCCTATCGAAGAGGGGTGATTGATGTAGGACATTAATGTCATTTTTTGAACCAGGCACTCCAAAAAAAGAATGTCAAATCCAACCATCATACCCCGCAACAGCTTTCTAGAATGACCAATGAAGGATCCTGCCCATGCAGCTGGACAGTTCTTCAACCTCCAATGTGTGCAATCAAAACTTCCTAGCATACTAGGAAACCCACAGCTCTCACCTACTGCAAGAAGGTGAGCAGTATCCACGGCGGTAGGTTGTCGAAGGTACGCGTCACCGAATATCTCCACAACCGCCTTTACAAATGCTCGAGTGTTCTTAAGCACGGTGGACTCCCCGATGCGAAGATACTCATCGATGCTATCGGCGGACTTGTCGTAGGCGATCATGTGAAGAGCAACAGTCATCTTCACTAGGGGGGTGGATGCCAAGCTTTTTGGCATTATTCCTAGTCTGATGGAAGTAGCCCTCGCGAGTGTGGACCGCATAGGCTACACGGAGGAACAATCTCTTGCTCATTCAGAACCTATCACATGGCAGTGGGTATAACGTGTGAAATGCTGGGTGAGAATAAAACAAAATGGTTATAGAAAAATTTACCTTCTTCGAAAAAATCCTTCGTGAAAAATTGGAGGATCAACGAAATAATCGCGCATAAGTCGTACATGGCCTTCGTGAGAACGTCGATTGACATATCGACGTCGAGCCCTAGGACCACTGCAAGCTCCGCACCCTTCCATCTGTTTCATGTGTATGAGTGCTAAAACAAATCCATCATCATCTTCGAAGGAGTCTGACACCATATCTTCATACTCCCCCAACTCCTCCCCGGACGAAGACTTTGACGAACTCATTTTTTCCCTATTGGTGGTTTCGGTATTACAAATCAGGCTTGCGTTCCAAATCATGACAAGTAGTGCTGCCATTTATAGGGGTGTTTCCTTCTCAACGATGGGTAGCTTGCCATGGAAGCCTTTAGGTGCCAGGAAAACTAATTCCTTGCACTGTAAGCCATGTACATTAGGAGTATTCCTTCCACTGGAAGCCATCATGAAGAGTGAGCAGTGCTTATTATATAAATATGTATAGTCATCTCAAAAGCAATAATTGTGTTGCGGACTTTACAGCTATACCACACAACGTTCAATGGACGACGCTTTGTGGCCTGCATTATTCGCTCCTAAACAAAGGAATCTATCACATTGGTCAGTGTGACTTGACAATACACGACGGTGGGTTGGTCCCGCATTAAAAATGACATGGCTGAAATGACAATACACGATGGTGGGTTGGTCCGTTTGCACTATGCCAAGCGGTCCTGCCTATTTAAACATATGCAATCTTGGTGGTACCAACGCGATCCACAACTTGAAAGGATCTACGAAACCTGTAAGGTTGGACAGCGTGTGAGATGAAGTTCCCATCACCACCAAGAGTGTTTGAAGGAGTACATCCTGGAAGGTGTTGAATCACCGATGTGCCTATGCGGGGACGCTTGCATGATGATGAGGTCCGTAGACATGTCTTACACTTACGGTAGTAGGTATTGGATATGTGCAAACTATGCCTGCGACCGTACCGAAGACATGGCTAGGAAAGCGAAATACTCCGTAAGTTACTTATTGCATTTTATATGAGCGTACAAGAAATATGGAAAGAAATATTAAACGTGATGCTACACAACCTCCATCATGCGAGTTTGTCCAGTATTTGAACACTGAGCAAACTCCCGAGCAGGAGCGCGTAATGTGCAGGGAGGCGGCATCACGCAGAGCTAGGGCTGAGGAATGGTGGCAAGAATACCAGCAAGAAGAGAAAAACAAACGCTCCAGAGAAGAATTCGAAGTAAAGCGGGAGGTCGACCGCCAAAGACAAATCACTGAGCGCGAGGTAGATCTTAAAAAAAAAAACGAGAAAGAGCTGCCAGAGCCAGGAGCAGGACCTAAGGCGTTTGAGAAGGGGAAATATCCTCGGTGCACCCAGTATGAAAGATCCTATTTTCGCAATCCACAATCGCTTTAACATTTACATACGGTGCACTAGTATGGTAGTTGTCTCATGCATCGAACTTTGCATTTCCTGTCTTATGTAATCCCCTTGTGCATGTTTTTATTCATCCTTTCCCCAAAACTATTATCTATTAAATAAGTACATTCAATGGCCACCAAACAATTTATTTATATTTGCAACTTGCTTTTAATTTATTCCATGAATTTATGTAGCCCCAAAAAATCGATACAAAAATAATGTGTCTACCAATACCCTTTTTTTAATCAATTAATAGAACAAAAATAATAAATAACAATATTTTATGTCAAGCTATAACTCCCCCAATATGGCATAATCATGCGTAAAATAATACATTTATACACGTATGCATGACGATTGTAAGTTAGTTGGAAAAAATCGTACTTTATGCTGGAATGAGAAGGTAGAGGGTGAGATATGAAGTGTCCGATATGTGATATTCTGATTAATATAGGAATGAGAGTGGAATAATATTTTAAGTGCGAAATGGAGGGTGAGATTTGAAGTGACTGGTGTGGGTGCTCTTAGTTGCACTATAAATATTGATTAAAATTTTAAAATATATTCTTACATCTATCTTTTCAATATATTTTGCTACCCTGTCCAAAACAATATGCAGGGCGTCCAAACCACGCAACATGTCCTAGTACAAATCTCTACTGATAATAAAGAGAATAGGATTTCCCGACCGCCGCCTTCTCCTCTCGCGCGCCCCCTAGGGCATCCCAGCCAGCGCCGCCTCCCCTAACGCGCGAGAATTTTGCTTATTTGCCACTCCCAACAATGGGCACCTCTTATTTGCCACCCTGGAGATGGCCATAGCAAATTTGCCACCCCTAACAGTGAGCACCTCCCTAATACACCATTTTCAGCCATTTTAGAGGATTTAAGCCATTTTTGACCCCATTTGACATACCAGCCCACCGCAAATGACTCTTTTGCCCCCGAGCCACTTCTTGTGAACAACTGGTGCAGCCAAACCAACTCAGATAGTCACAGCCCGAGTCTGTTCTTCCCAAAATCCCCACCGCCTCCTCACCCTCCTCACCTGGAAAAAAAAAATTAACCTTTTTTAAATAAATAATTTAAAATTAACCCTCGCCAAAAAGTATTCGCAGATCTGACCCCTTTGGCCGCGCCAACACACCTAGCGCGGCTAATAGCCTCTGCCGCGCCAAGTCAAATGGCGCGGCAAAGCATGCCACGTAGGCACCCGCGGCCGACCAGCCGCTGACGCAGAAGCTGCGGGGCCCACACTTGACGCGCCACGTTATCTGGCGCGGCAAGGCTGCCTCCGTCGACGCTGGCAGGGCCGGCCTTGACGCGCCACCCCGCTTGGCGCGTCAAGGTCAGAATAACCCGAGCCCCGGGGCTCCTCTTCCCAGACCTCTTCCTCATTTTCTCACTTCTCTTTCATTTTCTCTCATCCCTAACCACTCCTATCCTTCTCCATTGCCAAGATCGGACGGAATTTGTTCGGGGGAAAGGTTTCATTTCATCATGGCAGGTAAACCCCTCTCTATTTGTTTATTTTGGTTGTAATTTTTGGTACGATTCAAATGATTTAGGGTTAGGGTTATAGGTAGCATCAAGATATGTTGATTGCGTAGTGGATTTGTCTCTATTAATGATGAGTGATTTATGGTAATGTTACCGTATGATATATGTATAGGTGTTTTATACTTGGAAATTATGATAATATTTTTTCATTTGTATTGTACTATATTGCAGGAAACGATGGCTTCGAGGCGAAGCCACGTCTCAAGTATGGAGATTACCCTAGGGGTAAGGATGCTCCAGTTCGGTCCTCTCCATTTCTGGTTCCAATTTGTGAGCACGGCATTCCTGCGGAGGTTCAACAGTCGAGGGACCCTGATACTGCCGGTAGAGCCTTCTACACCTGTGGTGTGAAGTTCAATTACTGTATGCCGTATTCTAGCCCTCCGTGTTGGTTTTTCGAGTGGATCGATGGGCCAGAAATGTACGATCCGAGGATCCGATTGTTTCCATGGCGCTCCGGGGACACCAAGCCAATTCAGCATTTTAGGCGTTGGGTTCCTCCTCCGCCAAACCGTGGGGAATTGACAGCGGAGGAGAAGGCGGTGGCAAGTGCTAGTCGGGTGATGAACCCTCCTATGTGTAATTGCAATGTTAAGTCGATATTAGTGCGGCCAAACCCAGGGGTGGACTTTATCCCTTTCTTTCGTTGTTCCCGCAATGATCTAGTAAGTGTATGCAAACCTACTCTGTTTGTAAATTACTCTTATTTTGAGATAATTCGATAACAATGTCTTTTGTTTGTAGGATGGATGGGCTTTGTGTGATTTTCAGGAGTATATTTATGGGCCCAAATCTTGTTGGCCTTCTAGCGAGGAAGTGGAGGCCTTCAACTCCGGAGAAAAGGATTGGCCATGTGAGAAATATCCATCCACTATCTGTAAGTGTGGGATACTGGCCCGTAGAGGTGTTGTCCCATCGAAACTTGGATACGGATGGTATTGCGGCAACTCTTATGGTGATTTCTGGGTACGTTATACCTGGGCGACACATAGGAGTATTTCTTTATGTATTGCGGTATATTGTAATTTGAGATTAATAACAGTTGCGCTTAATCTTGTAGGAGGGAAGGACGTGCGATTGGGAGAGATATGAGGGACAAGAAGAGTTTGAGGCCGAGATTCACAATCTATGGCAACCCTACCAAGACAGAAAAGTGGAGAAGAGAAAAGAAAAGATAAGGCATGACTATGGTGTGCTCATGCCGTTTGATGAAGACAAAAAAAAGGTTATCAATGACATGAGTAGGATGCTTGGGGTACCGCAACGTGGGTACTTCACCTCCTCGGAAACACTGGAATTTTGGAGAAGGCGTAGGGGGAGGTACCCACCTGGTGTTGATTTCAGAGAGGTGAGGCACGAAAAACATCTGCAAAGGAAGATGGAGAGGGAGCGTGAGTTCGAGGAGTACAGGAACAAGATGGCTCAAGATACACTTATTGACCAGAATGCCAATTATCGTCCTAATTCGTGGTCGGCTCATTTGCAAATGATGCGGCGCAATAAGGCAAGAAAGACGGTGGAGATGGAGACCATGAGGGATCTTGTTAGGAACTTGCCTACCGTTGTGCCTGATGATGACGATGAAACAGGTGGAGATGGAGACCATGAGTGAGATCTTGTTTATTCGAGAATATTATGTAATGTGTTGTTGAAACTAACCTATGTCAATGTACCATGTGGTACGTATGTTTATTTCGTTGAATTGTAATATGCGCACTTTCGTGTGTTAGTTGACCAATTTATCTATATTGTGTTTGTGAGTTCGGATAAGAAATGTTAGTATTTGGTTTACTTTTATTTGTTATAAGACACTAAAATACCATTTTCATGAACTACACGGTTATTTTGTTTTTATGCATTACCCGCGACGATGTTTGGTCATTTTGTAAAACCGTGGAATACAAAGCAACAGAATAATATAGTTGGTTTCAAAAAATTTGCCATCAAATTTGTTATATGTGTTTATAAATTAAATACATGCTTTGACGCGCCATCTGATGTGGCGCGTCAGAGCAAGGCTCCCGCGCCGCCTCCGATCGCAATCCAGAAAAGGTGCGCAACCGTTTCCTTTGAGGGAGAAGCCGGCGCGGGAGCCCACCTTTGCCACGCCAGCTGTACCGGCGCGTCATAATTTCTCTGCCGCGCCTTCTTTCGCCGCAATCCAGAGAGGTCCGCAATCAGGCCTTTGCTGCGAGAAGCCTGCGCGGGAGCACTGATTTGCCGCTCCATCTTTACCGGCGCGTCAAAATGAGCCTGCCGCGCCTTCTTTCGTCCCTATCCAGAGAGGTCCGCAATCCGGCTTTTCTGTCGAGAAGCTGGCGCGGGAGCGCACCTTTGCCGTGCCAATTGTACCGGCGCGTCAGATCTGGGCTGCCGCGCCTGCGCTTGCCTCAATCCAGAAAGCTACACAAGACGGCTTTGCGCGGAGCAGACGGCGCGGCATCCAAGCACTGACGCGCCGGTAACAATGGCGCGTCAGTATTGCCGCGCCAGTAGAACTGGCGCGTCAGTGTAGGCACCGAAATTCTGAGGATGTTCAGGAAATGTTTTTGCAGATTGTAGTTGATATATTTGTATATATTCTACGGAAGTTCAGTGTAGTTGCCTTGTCTTCTCTGTATTTATATATTTGTAGATGTTCATTGGAAATAGCAACAAACATATGTATTACTTGTAAAAATTGAACAAATTAGGGATTGTTTTAAAAAGTGAACATATGTATTACTTCCAATATTTCAATGGAACAATTTTGGTGCTTTATCTTCAAAAATTGGTCGATTGTGCGATTTGGATGGAACGAAAATATCAACTTCACTAATAATAGTTAAAGGATAGCAGGTATATCCCAAGTACATCGCAAAATACATGTCTATTTAAGTTGTTTTTCAGAGGCAAAATCCATGTCGAGTGTTCCAAGCCTCCAAAATACATTACAAAATACATGTCGAGTCCATTACATCACAAGTCTCAAGTACTGCATAACCACTGCTCAGGGGCCGTCGGGCGTGAAAGGTGCCCTAGGTCGACGAGCCATCCCAGGATTTGTCCGCAGGACGTTTTGGCTTCCAACGTCGCTCTGGTCTCGGGGACGCCTACGCCCTTGCCTCCTGTACACCACGGGTGGGGTGGATCCGCTAGGACCCTATATTGAAGACATAAATCAGAGTTATTTAGCGACACTACGAAGAACTACTAAAGTGGGCATAGAGTGATTACCGCTCCTTGCATGGGCTGTGTCTGGCTCAACGGAGGAGCATCCGACATCTGGTTCAACTGAATGGTACTGCGGTAGCTGGGGTCGTCGGCGGAGGAGTCTGAGTCTTGCTCCTCGGCGGCGTCGTCGTCGTCCTGCGGTGTAGGAAGGGTCCGCTTCCCACGCGCCCTCTCCACAGGAGTCTCACGGACACGTGCTGAGGAACTAGCGCTGGCAACCTCTTCTGTCCTAGCTACTGAGCCCCCATGTATCGGAGGGGTTTGCTGAGGACCCATGCCGCCTTGCGCTCGACCAATGTCCTCAATGTTCATATAGCTCATCTTGTGGGCCAAGCGACGACAAACCCTGGTCACTATCTGCGAAAAGAGAACAATTTACGGTATTAGTCTGCAAGTTATATATCCTTGGGGATATGAACATGGTCATACCTCAGCAAGGGTGCGTAGGGCACCACTCTCCTGTCCACCAGCATTGGCTAGTACGACCCCAGCCTCATTCGAGAGGCGTGCAAGCTGCGTAGCCTGTAATCATGAAGTGATATTTAATATTAAAGAGACGCGCAAACTGCCTCCTGTCCGCACAACTCTTAGGAACACATACCATGTACCGCTGCAGTGGGGCTCTCTCTGGCTGCGAACCCTCCCGAGTGAGGCGATCGTACTCGTCGGTGATGTCGTCGTCGGAGTTGGTGTCACCGATGGGCACGTTGCTCAGTGCCGGTCTCAGGAAGAGTCTCGTCGACCGGTGGAGCCAGGCCAGGTAAGTGCGGAAGGCCTCATCTGTGTGCAAAGCCCCTCGTTTTTGTTTTAACAGCGGGTTGTCCCACCGCTCAAGCGAGACCTGGTGTGTGACACGCCAGTTCAACTGACTGTACCACTTTCTCCTGTCGAACCTGCAAATATGTTTGACCGTTTAGTGCATTTCTCCTGTCGAACCTGCAAATATGTTTCACCGTTTAGTGCAAGAAAAATGCATTGAGAGTTCCACCGATGTACAAAAATAACAAGCTCTCACCGGTGTAGACGTTGATCCGTCGAGACAACAGGAGGTGGGGTCGCCTGCTTCCGACCAAACTGCCGCATCACCCTATGCGGGAGGTGCCACTCGACCGCGTGGAAGAAGATCAGCGGCGTCACTGTGAACCAGAGGTCACTATCCCGATAACACAGAGGGCTAAGTCCCATGCCCTGTACCTCGTCACGGGTGTACGGCGTCCACATCACCTATTAATTCAACAAAACATACGTTTGAGATGCATGAAAGAGTTAACATTACTGCACCAACGAATCATTTATAGTACTCACCTGCCACTGCGTGACGCAGTCCAACTCGTTCGTGTAGGTGAGGTACCTTCTGTCAGGGTTTCCTCACACCGACTTTATGCCACGTCAAAGATAGAGCAGCGTCGGTCTGCTAGCGTGAAAGTTCCACGCCTGCAATACAAAAGAAGTTAGAAACTATGAAGAGATTAAAAGTAAGGGCTTAGATATAGCAATACGTACAGGCACTGCAGAACGGTGTGGCCTCCAAGTATATATTAGCATCTAGGGAAGTATTGAACCACCGACAGCCAATAGCTGCTTTCATCAAGACCTATGGATATATTTTGAATTTTGATGTATATTGTCAAAGCTAAATAGTCTCAAGTACTTGCAAAAGCTAGCTAGTTTACCATTTGTTAATGTCCTTGCCAGCACGGGGCAATTGCTCAACACTTGCATAAACATTCTACTAATACAAGCAAGAAAATGAGGATATTTAACACTTACTTACACTTCTATCATAAAAATCAGAAATAAATAAAATAATCTAGAAGAATTGCACCCGAAAAAAATGAACGGGTCTAACAGAGTAGCACTTCCTGACTTCAAAAAGGAAGGGATGAGACATACCTTTGGAAAATTAACACCATAGGTGATGTGGATTTGGGAGGAAGGGAATGCAGCTACAAAGTAAACCATTTTTCCACAAGTAACGAGGCTCATGAATTTCAGGGGCCAGTTTCTGTAATTCTTGTCCACTGGTATCCTTGGCCGCACACAAACCTGCACCACTGCCCGGTTGCTCATTTTGTGATTCACAGGAGATTACTGGTTCAACAACTGTTTCTATTACCTTCCGTTGATGAGGAATTATTTGACTGAACACTATTTACATGATCACTTGCAAGTTGCAACATATTTTTCCACTAAATCATTATAATGTATTCCTTCTGGATTCGTTCCACACTGCAAAAGTAACAAATAGTCAAGACATAAAAAGGGTGGTATAAAAATTAATTTTGCAACTGAAGCAGAATAATAGAAGACTATGTTTTCATGTCCGGTGTTCTAAATTGTAAGCTACCCGTTTGTGAGAATTGACTGATGTCCATAAAAAATGGTGGAAATGTTCTTAAAAAATGGTGGGGAAGTTCTTCACAAAATGGTGGGAAGGTAATAAGACATATTTTGAAGGGGAATGTTCAGTGAAGATTTTCTCCAGAAATTAGTACTTGCTACATAATCTAAATCAGTTAAGAGAATATATGTTTATGGTTTACCTTTTTGGGTTGTAGAATATACCACATCCATCCTTTTTGTCCCCAGATCGCTCGCTAGAAATGAAGCCTACGAAATGTCATGATTGTCTCATTTCTCAAGAACTAAATATTATGTCAAAGTTTACAAAAAAAATTTATTTTTTAATCCTTTTTTAAAAAATTATTTTAATTTTAACCCCCGGTATAACTTTTTTTCAAATCTAACCCTTTTGGCCGCGCCACGGCAGCTGGTGCATCCTCCCTACTCTGACACGCCGGTGCATGTGGCGCGGCAGAGGTGCCACGCTGGTGCCCCCGGTCAATGGCCGCCAGCGCGGACTGTCGTGGGTCCCACCTTGACGCGCCATCCCTCCTAGCGCGGCAAGCCCTTATACAGAGAACAGCAACGGGCTCCTCTTTCCTTCCTTCTCCCTTCCCTCATTTTTCCATCTCTCCTCCTCTTCCCTAACCATTCACCTACTCCATCCGGTTGGATTTGTTGTGGGGAAAAGCTTTCCTCTATCATGGCAGGTGATCTCCTCTCGATTGATGTTTTATTAATCCATGTTTGACACATTTTTGATTGCTTTAGGGTTAGGGTTAGGGTTAGATTGTGTAGTGCGGGTATTATTCTAGTATTGATTCTTGTAAATATGAATCCGTAGGTAAAAGTGTAGTTTAATGGTGATAGAAAGTATGTTGAATTATATGGAGACTTTACATTTTTAATTGAATGTAGGAAACAATGCCGGTAAGGGGAAGGCAAGACTCAAATATGAGGATTACCCTAGGGGTAAGGATGCTCCAGTTCGTTTCTCCCCGTTTTTGGTTCCAATTTGTGAGCACGGCTTTCCTGTGGAGGTTCAACAGTCGAGGGACCGTGATACTGCCGGTAGAGCCTTCTACACTTGTGGTCTGAAGCACAATAACAATATGCAGTGTTCTATTCGGCCGTGTTGTTTTTTCGAGTGGATTGATGGCCCAGAAATGTACGATCCGAGAATACGGCTTTTCCCCTAGCGCTCCATGGACACTAAACCAGTAAAAGATTTTAGGCGTTGGATTCCTCCTCGTGCAAACCCACCGGAAATGACAAATGAGAAGAAGGCAGTCGCAAGTGCGGGGAGAGCAGTACACCCTCCTTTATGTTATTGCAATCAACGGTCCATCTTAGTAAGGCCTAACTCAGGGGTGGACTTTACCCCATTCTTCTGTTGTCCGCACAATGATTCAATAAGTGTACGCATGCCATTTTATATTTAAATTAGTGTCATTTTGCATGCCATCCTCATCATAGGATTTCTCCTCGGATCCTAGAGAAATTTGGTCGTCTTCCACCTCACGTTCTTCCTCCTCAAAATATCCATCATCAAAGTCATTCATGAGAAGACCGCTATCAAAGTTATCAAAAGGCTCTCCCACCGCCTCCGCAACACATGCTTCAGATCTGACCTGCCTTCCTCCAACTGTGCCCAACTCCTGAGTCAAGTGCTCAACAGCATCATCTTCGTCATCAACACTTTACACAGCTTGTACGTGTCTTGCTAATGAGCTACTCGCACGAGCGATCTCAACCACCACCTCCCAACAACTGACGTTTGAATTTTTCACAACCTTCTTGTAACTATTCCAATCTGACTTCGATGAAATCTTCAGCATCACATAGTGAGCCCTAACCTTCCCAAAATCAAATCTTCCTTACAACAACAGTTCACTCTCATCAACCCCACGGCTCATGAAAGACCGACAGCGGGAAACTAAAGCATCAAAGCTTGGGCTCCTATCAAACAATACCACATCTTCCTTCATATTCTCAAACTCCCCGTTTTCTCTGACGGTTCCACCATGAAAAAACGTACTAAACAATCCATCTACAAAATTAAAGATAACAAATACAAGTCGTTTAGACCTAATATACAACATCATCTACACGAAAAGGAAATGTCGCACACATACATGCAACGGATTCTACACGTTAATAACACGGACAATACATGCAACACGTATGCCACGGTGCTCGGATCGAACTAAACACGCCAATATGGAACATAAATCAAGTTTTTTCATCAAACCCTAACTATCCAAACCCTACGAAATGCGGTTAATCGAGGGCCAAATCGAAGAAAAAGATTGGACCATCACCTTCACAGGAGGACGGGAACAATTTCCCCACCCCGAAGTGGCTGGAGACGGGCGGCAATGGGCGGGCGGTGGCCGGCGGCGGCGGGGCGGACCGGGGGCACAGTTCGGGGAAGAAGAACAGCAAGGGCGCCCCGTGCGGCTCTCTGTATATCGCCTTGATGCGCCAGGAGGGGTGGCGCGTTAAGGTGGGACCCACACCAGTCCGCGCTGGCGGCCATTGACCGGGGCCGCCAGCGTGGCACCTCTGCCGCGCCACATACACTGGTGCGTCAGAGTGTTGTTGCCGCGCCAGATGCCGTGGCGCGGCCAAAAGGGTTATATTTGGAAAAGTTCTACCGGGGGATTAAATTTAAATTTTTTTAAAAAAGGATTAAATAATATTTTTTTTTTTGCAAAGTTTATGATCTAAAAGCCTAAGCTACTTTTTGTAATTGAACAACATTGTATGTCAGTCTCAATTACTTTTTGTAATAATAAAATTGTACACCATCTACTTGTCACATCAGTCAATGACCTTTTCATATTATATTCTACCATTGTTTCATCCGAAAAGAACAAGGCCTTAGAGTTTTCTGTTCTCTTCCTAGCTGAAGCTTCAGAATCAATCAATCCAAGATAGCTATCTCTGCTGACAAGCAAGAAGGCGAGCACAAAGACATCAGCTCCGCGGTAGCTTAGCGGCCTCAATCTGTTGTAATCTTCCTGCCCTGAAAACAGTTTGTGTTCCACATCAAGATCACCAAGAACGCACAATTATCTTCCGAGTGATATGACATGAAAAAGAAACTGAGGATACGAACAAAGCGTCACCTGCAGTGTCCCAGAGACCCAAATTCACCGTGGTGCCATCGACCACTACGTTTGCGCTGAAATTATCGAGCACGGTGGGTATATAGTCCTGCAACGAAACAACAAAAAAATGCGTTAAAAATCCTATAGCAACTAATATTACATTATATAACCAAACAATTGAGCTTTTGAAAGCTCAAGTGGTCAACGCAACAAGTCAGAGAATTGTTTGTATGAGGACCAAATTTTGCAAGAGTCTACACATTGCTTAGAATTTATTTCTCTGGTTTGTTATACTGACATTACAATTTAATGCATCCATCTATTGTCTCCGGTTCCATAAACACACAATAAAGTGACATCAATAAAATTGCTGCAAAGAGTATAGAGGTTTGTAGTGATGGTACTGTTAGTTCCTCGTTTTTTTTGGTCAATTTAAGTTTACAGCACCAACTTCATGCTAGTATTAGTCAGGAACATACCGGTGTCAACTACAGTAGGTTCTTGCCCAGCAGCGAAGGTATCAGATTCCTTGAGTGTTATATCTCCAGGGATACCAATGTCAAACAAATGCAGCTGAAATTGCCCATTTTTCAGCGCGGTTATTACACGGGTAAATTGGTAAAACCATTGCAGTTAGCCAGTAAAATTAATTACATCCGAAAAACTTGGATGCAATTATGCAAAGATGACATTCATCAGGCTCCTTACTTTCCTATTCTTAGCTTTTACCTCCCGTTTGGCCCCACGACACATTAGGTAATGAACAGCTGGCCTGAAGCTCTCTAGAGGATCGACCCACCAACGATGGTGATCTTTCTATGTGAGGTGACCTCCGACAGCATCGAGACCGAAGGCGACCCTCCGCCGTCGATGTCCTTGCCATAGCGCGGCAGCGCCTACATTAGGTATGGGCAGCATCAAATCTCCAAAATCAAAATGAAACAATAGCACATGGCATGAGCGGTCATAGGGTCGGAAGGGGAAAGGGGAGTGGCGGAGGTTGTCGTCCCTGTCCGGGGAGATCAGGAGCTGGCACAACACGATCTTGTACTGTGGCATGCCGGCACAATGAGCGAGCGCTGCACACGTTTGGAGTGAAAGGAAGACGAGCGAGGCGGCGTCGAGGCGGTCGAGCAGAACCCGAGACGGTGGCGGCGGCAAGCAGGGGAGGGGCCGATGGCGGTGGCGTTGAGCAGAGGACGTGCTGGCGAGCAGGGGCGGAGCTGTGCCTGTTATGTAATCCAGGTGCTGATCAAGTTAGTCTAGTTTTTTCTTGCTAGTTTTGTTATTTTCATTTCTTAGCAAATAAGTTAGAATCTGCTCATTGGCTTTGACTGGCCGATCGTTGTGTCAGCTTGACGCGCGCTGTGTTCATGTGGAAGCTCTGTTTTCTGTTTTGATCGCCCGGGTCTTGTGGCATGTGCGAGGGACGTGGGATGGCACGGCTTGATGAAGGGCATGGCGTGAAGCTCGGGCGAGGTGGCTAAGTGGCCACGATTTCACTTCTGTATCGCATATTTAAGTCGTTTAATAGAGTCAGAAAAGCGGATTAGTTGGCCACACCAAATACTCTGTTTTTGTGCTCTGTTTCTTGTTCGTTCGTGCACAGGTCATCTTCTTCGTCGAGCCGAAGGTCCGAACAATTGGTATTAGAGCCCGTTTCCGAACGTGGGCGCGTGATCCAGCGGTTGAGTGGGGACTCATGCCGCGGGCGGCTTCGACTTCTCCGACTCGGCACACTGATGCGGCGTCAACCGGTGTCGACAACAGAAGAACTCCTACTGGCGACGAGGGCGTGACGCCAACCGGCGTTGGCACAGGTGCTGCCTCGAGCAGCAGTGCCAGTGCCGAGCGCATCATCCATCGCGTCATCAAGGAAAGCGGCGGCGGGTCCTATCCAACGCTGACGAAGACCAACTACTCCGACTGGTCGGCGCTCATGCGTGTGATGCTACAAGCACGGGGCTTGTGGACGGCGGTGGACGCCGGCACCGTCGACTACGTGGAGGATCGAATGGCTCTCGAAGCCATTGCGAAGGCCGTTCCACTGGAGATGATGGGTACCATTGCGAGCAAGGCTACGGCGAAGCTCGCGTGGGACGCCATCAAGACGATGAACATCGGCGTCGAGCGTGTGCGCCGGACGAAGGCGAGCACTCTTCGCAGGGAGTTCGACGCACTGAAGTTTCGCGATGGCGAGACCATGGACGAGTTCAACGTCCGCATCACGGGGATCACGAGCCAGGTCCTGGTTCTCAGAGATGAGTGCAAAGAGGGAGACATTGCGCGCAAGTTTTTGCAGGCCGTGCCGGCGAGGTTCTCCCAGATCGCGATGTCAATCGAAATGCTCATGGACCTCGACACACTCGCGGTGGAAGAGCTCGTCGGGAGACTCAAAGCGGTGGAAGAACGGGAGGATCACGGTGCTGGCGGCAGGGTGGCCGGTGGCATACTTGGCCGCCTCAACCTCATTGAGAACGAGCTGCTGGCGCGCATCACCTACCGGCTGTAGCTCTCCGGCGATGGCTCGTCGGAGCGTGGATCGGGCTCTGGCTCGGGCCACAACAAAGGACGCGGCCAAGGCAACGGAGGACGCAGCGGCGGAGGGCGCGGCGGAAGCTCCAGGGCGCCAAAGGGCGGCGCCAATGGCGGGCGCGGTGCGGTGGCTCGTGACGAGTGCGGTTACTGCGGGAAAAAGGGCCATTGGGCCCGGGAATGTCGCAAGAAGAAGAAAGATGAGCAGGCCCATATGGCCTAAGTGGAGGAGGGGGGTGAGACCACCTTATTGGTGGCCACGACAACGGTCAACGCAAAATTCCCCTCTCGAGCGCCGGCGACTGCGCCTTCCTCCCCAAATCCGCCGGCGATCCAACTCGATGAGAGCAAGCTCTTCGTCCAGCTGGGCGACAAGGGGCAAGGAGAACACACGCGATGGATCATCGACACGGGCGCCACCAACCATATGTTGGGGGAGCGCTCGGTCTTCTCCGAGCTCGACACCGGCGTCCAAGGGACCGTCCGCTTCGGGGATGGCTCCGTGGTGGGAATTGAAGGGCGCGGGACGGTGCTCTTCAAGTGCAAGACCGGCGAACACCAGGAGCTCACCGGCGTCTACCACATCCCGCGTCTCACGGCGAACATTGTGAGTTTGGGCCAACTGGAGGAAAGCGGCTACAAGGTGGTGCGTGAAAGGGGCTTCCTCAAGATCTGGGATCTGCGACGGCGTCTGCTGGCCAAGGTGGTGCGGGCGGCGAACCGGCTGTATGTGTTGGAGCTTGACATCGGGAGGCCGGTGTGCTTGGCGGCGCAGGGGTCAAGCGCGGTGTGGCGATGGCATGCACGGTTTGGCCATCTGAACATTCGTGCATTGCGACGGTTAGCTCAAGGCCAGATGGTGCACGGGTTGCCGCAGATCGATCATGTTGATCAGGTCTACGACAACTGTCTTGCCGGGAAACAACGGCGACTGGCGTTCCCGGGCGAGGCCAAGTATCGCGCGGCGCACAAGCTGGAACTCGTTCATAGCGACCTCTGCGGGCCCGTGAGTGCTCGAGGCGGCAGCGGCCGTGACGAGCACGAGGCAACGGAGGCGAAGACGGCCATGCGGCGGCGGCGGCGGCGGAGCTCCACGGCGTGCGCTCGGAGGCGGCGACGAAGCTCCACGGCTTGCAGGCGGCGGCGAAGCTCCACGGCTCGCACCCGGAGGCGGCGGCGAAGCTCCACTACACGCGTGGCCATGGGGAGGCGGCGGCGGCCATGGGGAGTTGGCCGGCGGACATGAAGAAGGAGAAGGAAGAGAGAAAAATGCCTTTTTATTTTTGGAAATAGGGAAAAAGGATAGAAATGAGGGAAATAGGGCAAAAATGGTATATTGGAGGTGGTGGCACTCTTAGGGATGGCAAAAAGAAGATGGCAATCTTGAGGGTGGCAAATAGAAGTGAGCCACTCTTGGGAGTGGCAAATAAACACTTTTGGGAGAGCCATAGAGGGAGGTGGCGACGGCCACGTGGGTGAGGTAGAGGGAGGGGGCTGGGGGTGGCTGCCTGGCTGGGATTAGGGCTACGGCGTGGAGTGGGAGGGATGGTGGCCATCGGATTGAAAATCAACGGTGTGGATGAGGCCTCCATGTGGTGAAGGAGGAGCCGTCCGATCGCGATCGGATGGTGTTTAAGGGGTTGACAGACGAAGAAGAAATACGGAGGAAAAAAGAGTGGAATCTCTATTCTTTTTATTATTAGGTAAAGATACATATATTTTATTGAGTATTTTTTAATACCCATCATTGTTTTTTATTTATTTTTAGTTGATCATGGATGGTGACATGCATAGGATGGGCTTAGCATTTTTTTCTCGGCGCAAGAGCACACAATTGGCCATATCGTAGCTAGGCTTATTTAATTTAGGCCTTGTTCTTTTCAACTTAATAGTTTAATGACATATCTACGTTTTGAAAAGACATATGTTTTGAGTTTTTTTAGTCTGTTTTTTCCCGTCTCGAAGGTGGGTTCTAATGTTTTTAAAAACAAGTCAAACGAAATTATCAGAATTTTAAGACTACCTCGAGAAGCTTTCAAAATTCAGTCATTTCAGTCGTTAAGATCAGCCCAAAAGAACAGAGGCTTAAACACATTGCACTCTAGGTCAACCCTAAGGACATTTTAGAATGAAAAGTCACGCTGGGATTTCTACTTATTGTATTCTTACAAGGTGCTTTGTTCAATCCCGTAATTGTCTTGGTCCCCATCAAAGGTAGGAGAAATGAGAATATTGTGGATATTGTGGATGACTCTTATCGCGTGGGGTCAACCGTTAGATTTCTCGCTTGGTTGTGATTATTCAATTGTGGAGTTGATGATTATTTTCTTTGTTTATATGGTGTGGATTTTGAAAAATAGTGCTGTATGTCAAAATTATAATTTTGTCTTAGAGCTAGTAGCATTTCAAACATGGTTGGGTTTGGGTGTTACATACAGCAAGCACGGCCCGTTCGGTATATACTTTGGTGGCCTTAAGGAATATGAGCTGAGGCTTATCGAGTTTGCTTTACGCGTTTGAGCATGCTACCAAAGTGAGGAGGCTTCCTACTCTCAAGCAATCAAGGCACAGTAGTACTTGTTGTATATGGGTGTTTGTGAGCTAGACATTGGGTATTTCATACCCTTTTATAGTGCGTTTAGGCGCTCGTTCCGAAATGATGGACGTGCATGTAATTACAATACTTGGATATATACGCAGGTCATTTCATTATCTAGCTTGTATTCCCTCCCGTTCTTCGAAACATGTCGGTTTGAACATTCATATGCTTTTCGAAATGCAACATTCACCACTAAATACCAATGCAATTCATTTATAAAAGTCAGCAAAAATATTATGATATTACGAAAGTGCTTTCTGAGACGAATCAATATGATTTTGATGTGTCCAATCCAAATAGTTTATAGCATGCTTATAGATTAATTAAAATTTAACTTAGAACATGTCTAAGATTTTTGCATGCCATATGCTAGAATAATGACATGGGTATTTCGAACTAGTAAAAAAAAATGAATTATAAGCAGTGGTCACAATCTCTATCACTGGATTGGAAAAGTTCGTGTCTATCTGGACATATGGCGTCTACATTCTTGGCTGTGATTTTTTCCAGCCGGCCGGTTCATTTTCTTCGGCAGCGCATGATCCCCATTTTCTTGTTGGCCTTATCCTACTCTTTTACGAATCATGTTAGAAATTAGATGGTCTATTTCAACACAAAAATCCAAAGTAAGTACATTGGCCAGTGAAGACCATAACTACAGCCAAAAGATTCCAGTTACCTGCTACATTTGAATAATCAAAGTAATCATTCTTCAGTTGTGACTAGTCAGCAAAGACCAGTAATTCGTTGATTAATTTCAGTGCCTCCACCCCCACGATAAGAGATCGAGAAGGGTGTACATTTAGTAGAGTTCTTGGATTGACAGCATGGACAGCTCTGCTTTTGGAATTCTATCTAGCTCGACTATTGGGAATGCCCTAAGAGCATCTGATCGTTTTATTACGTTACCCACAATGAGTTGGCTCCATCGACATCATGTTTGAAGTCCCTGAAATTCATACATATCACCATGTGCTCTCTCATCCGAAACCACCATTGCCATCTTCACTTGCACCATGGGGTAGATATAGTCAGATTCATTGTGAGTATCGTCTAGACGTCCTCGATAGAAAATTTCAGTGGCACCCCCTAGGGGCAGAGAGTACCGCTGCTAGACGAATGATTTAAAGAGAAGCAGTGTTATTCCAGTTAAGTTTGAATTACAACAATCTTGTTGTCCCATATATATGTAGCGTCTTACATTCCTTATCTACCCTTCAAGGTGCGTGGAATCTCTGTGGCAGGACAATCAAAAGCATGTAATTCCCAACATAGCCTTAGTCGGGTTGTTAAAGCAAGGGCCTATTCATATTTTATCCTGCACTCTCTCTCTCTTTCTCTCTCGCTTTTGACAATTATCCGACAGTAGGACCTAAAGTGTGGTTGCCCCTAATGTTTCTATTTTTGGCTCCTGACTACCTACTGAACCAGTTTGTCCCCTAGATGCAGTGGCATCTTTGGACTTCGTGCCCTTGTTTTGACCATGGCTTTTAGTTGGAAAGACCATATGGTCCTCTCACCTAGAGCCTGAGGCCCCTTCCTTTGGGATCCATGCTAGGAGCCCTAGGTTAACATTGGCAGTGATAGGGCCTGGGAGGACTCATCTCTGGAGAGCACAGGAGCATACACAACTCCCTCACGGTGATGTGCATCGGACATGGCCCGAAGGAGCGCAAGGGTCTAGTTAGCCCCCTTGGGAGGGATGTGGCTTAGACTTGGCTTCAGGGTGTGCGTGGACTTCCCTTGTGGAGATTTGTCTGCACATGGCTTCGGGATGCAGAGATCTGCCCTAGACTCGGATGTGGGGAGTGCTTGGGCTCGAGAGGTTCACACGTGGATATTTGCCCAGACATGGCACCACAAAGCGCAGAGGTCTGGTTAGCTCCAGCATGAGAAACTCCCATGGCTACGGTGAGCATGGTGACACGGTGGCTCCCATGTGAAGATTTGTCCCTCTGGCCATCTAGATGTGTGGGTGGGGTGTCTCCTAAGACACTAGTATTTAGATTTCAATCATAGTGGTAAAAACTAAAGAAAATATTCTTAAATAGTTCTTTTGTATCCTCGGATATATATTTTTTGCTTTTATAATAATGAGGTAGTAAAAAATCATAACGGGTTGATCCAGAGGGAATTGGGGTCGCTTGATCCTGATGTCAGGCCATGATCTATTATTGTGCATTTATTTCATCGTCTCATGCCACACCGTGTGCATCACCAAATATCCTCACCTGGGACTTGGAATCTGCATACAAATAGAGAGATCGTGTGAATCTTGGGCATGTCCATGGCGTCCACTTAACAGTGGATGGGCTAAGGTGTGTGCCCACTAAATATTTTCACCAGTTAAGTGGCAACCATAACCACAACTATTTTTTAGGAGGAAACTATCTCATTCATTCTAGAAGCATCTTCTACATACAAACACACCCCTAAAAGCAACAAAAATTGTATTAAAGTCCTTGTAGGGGCTCAAAACAAAAAAAAAAAGAAGAAGGTCATCCCTCTCAATACATCAGCGCTGAAGACGATGGTCGTTAGCGCCAGAGAGGCCACTATCTTCATCCTCTTTGGCCCATCTCAACGGTGACAGAGAAAAGTAGCAACCTCTAAGATGAACATGTATGCTTGAATCTCCGCCGTAGCTCTACATGAGGACAAATCAGCACAGCCGTAGCCACACTCTACTGACAATGCCCTGATCCTCACCATATTTTGACAACAGTAAATTCCTTCTCAATAGCTACATTCCCTCTATTAAAGACAAAAAATGTATCCACTTTAGAGCAAATTGGCTACAAATTTCCATCCGAAAAACAACAAAGGTACACATTATCGATCACCATGTAGCTTCAAAATATGAAGATAAAACAAGTTACAAAAAAATTCACATTCCGCAAACTTTACACAAATACATTATCCAAATTATCAGCCACGTTGCATCCCAAAACATCATAAAAACAAGGCCGGCATGCAAGGGGAGTAGTAGGAGGCCATAGTGGAGATGATCAAGCTTTCGTGAGAGAGTAGGAGGTAGCAGTGTGCACATAATAGGCCATGGCCTGGGCGGGTAGGAGAGGGTGGTCTCTCGGCTATGGTAGTGTAGGATCGGTGATGTCGCCTATAGGTGGGGTGAATATGTGTTATACAACTTCAGTCTTCTTTTGATTTGCGCAAGATGTTTTCTTCAGACAGCTTGGATTTAAACCTCGGACAGTCCAGTGTCTCGGAGTCTACAATTCTGAACCCGGATACTCCGAACTGCGAACATAGATGAGACTGAATTATGCGCCAGATCTTTGAATCCCCTTCTTCACTTGCACTCAAACTGAATCCTCAAAGAAATAACAATCAAAAGTGCTAGCCCACAACAAGATTAAGCTCAAACACAAGTAGATCTATCAAGAGAGCAAAGAATCAAAGAGTGATGAAGACGCGAAGAATTGTCCATGAAGTTTGGATCCTTGAGGGGATCCTACGTCTTTGTTGAGGTGGGCTCTGTCACACTTGAGATCGGACCTCTTTCAACCATTCTCTCACCAAGGTCGCACCAAGATCCCGTAGTTCGAGCCCCTACGGCGGGTAGAGGGCACGAGGTCCTTGCATAATACTTCCTGTACACCCATATTGTCGCTGAGACCTGTTCGTCTCGTTGAGTTCCACCTTGTAATCCTCTTTGATATAAAGAAAGGCTGGACGTAGGGCTATTATCTCTCCTGAGAGGCCTGAACCAGGATAAAAACCCTTGTCTCCCTGTTCGTCGCTAATCGCTGTTCGCTCTGTTCAGCGTGTCTCCTATCTCCCTTTCTCAAGAACCTTAGTTGACTTGAGATCGATATCTCAACCGTCGACAGTTGTGTTCAATAACCAAATCAACTACCTCATATTTTCCAGTACTCCTCTTCAAGGACACTCCCATGCGTGCCTTACAATCAGTTCTTGTCTCCGCTCGAGGATTTTTTGTTAAATGATCTCTTTTGTCTTTGCGTTGAACGCCTTGTTTGCTGCATACAAATCTGCATGATGTCACTATTCCATCAAATTTACTTGTGTTCCCACATTTCTTCCTAGTACTAAAGCCCATCCGACCTCCATAATAGTTCCAAAAACTTCGCGCCTCCTCCACATTATTAAATGTCATCCCAACTTGAGGAATCCAACTTGGCAATGCATAATCTCTACAAATAACAAAATTAAGGTTGAATTATTATCCAGTTTTTATTAACACTACATGACACAACATACATCTTGATGACAGTTGAGAGATACAAAGGAATGAATGAATGCATGAATCACTCATAAGGTCAGTGGGAACACATTGTTTATACCTTTGCTCTAAAGTTGGAGCTTCTTTGCCCGATGGATTCATCTGTTCTTGGGATCCCTTGCTGGCTGTCATCAACGGGGACTCAATTTGATCACCACCGAGTTGAGCCATCGTAGGGGGTTGGATTGAACTGTTAATGGGACTACACAGTGTATCGTGAGAATGATCTCGAGGAGGATCAGGAGAGGGATTAGCCAGCATTGGATTGAGAAGGAATTTAGGGGGTGCTCCATTGGGGAATCCTACGAGTAGCGGGGGCACGAGAAGAAGAATGCGGCAAACAATGGGAGTCGTGCCCAAACTCCTGTCCAAACGCTGCTAGAATATGAGACGTTCTCATCAGTTCGCGTTTTAACCGTTGTATCTGAAATGTCCGGTTGGATACGACCTCTGCTTTATAATATACGGATACTGATGAGACCATGTTCGGCACAGATATGACCATGGCTAATTCATCATCATCGCTTCATATAAAAGAGATGGCAAGTGCATATAAAAGAGCCGCACTAAAAAAAAGAAAGTGAAAATAAGGAGCTTGTTTTGAATTGTACTAGTTGGATTCTCATGACGACGTTTGTGTTCCGACTCGCGTCTCTAGTACGGTCAGGCCAAGGACCAGCACGTTACCATCATTGAACGATTATTCAACTTGTTTTGGCTAATGTGGTTTTAGCTTTTCATTTGATCTACTTTTAAGCCACCTATAACTCCACAAAAAATACGACCGATCAGGTACTAGCGCACGGCAACTGGTACCCCATATCTTCAGGAGTTGTTGCCTTGCCGGTTGTGGTCACCTCCTGTTAAGCTTGGTAAGAATTGGTAAGAGCTTGATACAATAGGTTGAAAGGGGGTGACTTCTTTACACACATCCTATTAGCTGACAGTGAATACATATTCTTGTGTTTTTCCTTGTAATCTACTAACCATGAAAGGTCTAGCTGGATTAGACGACGACGAAGATGAAGATAATTCCACACAATTTGACAAGGTAGGGTTGACATCTTTGAACCGCTTGTTCGTTCCGAGTTTACATCGGTCCAAAATGAGTGGTGACATCAACACCAACGATTCTTCTTCTACTCTCGAGCAAGGTAAAAATATAACATTGCCTTCTTATGCTGGAATGTTTGATCCGAAGGCATATAAATAGCGGTAGACAAATAATTTCGCATGCATGGTTTGTCAGAAAATGAAAAGATTAGTTTTGCCGCTAGTGTGCTTACTGACTATGCTTTAATTTTGTGGACCATGTTTGTAGAAAAGAGAGAAAACCTGAGAATTGGAATGGCATGAAAAAACTTTTGAGACTAGAATTTGTTCCTCGATATTATGCCGACCATTTATTTAACAAACTTCAATGCTTAGAACAAGGGAGTAAAACTGTTAAAAAATATCATCGTGAACTGTGAACTTGTTTATTGTGTTGTGGTTTAGAAGAATGTGAAAAGGACGCTCAAGTTAGGTTCTTTTGTGGGCTTAACAAGGATATTCAGGATATTGTTGTTAAAGGAACATATAACTCGCTTTCACAATTACTTCATTGCGCCTGTAAAGCTCAAAGTATGCTTGCACAAAAAGCTTTGAATAACCTTTTATCTTCAGTTGAGACGCCCCTTGGTGCACCTCTTGTAGCTAACACAATGCAGAAAAATAAGCATCATCAAGACGATGATCAAGGAGAGAACAAAGAGAAGAAAGTGACCAGTGATCTCTCATGTGTAAGCGAAGAGATAAGTACACTTACAACAGCTGATGAGAATTTAGAATGTAATACAAAAGGTGTCATCCTTACACAAGGTGAGAACGATTTTAATATACTGAAATTGTCCACTACTCATGCTATTGTAGAGCAACAATTGGTGGAACCACTCGATGATTTTGTTTTGTTACAAGATGATTTACCTGCTATCTCTTGTGATAGAGAAGAGTTATGTGTTAATGCTTCACTTATATCCATATCACAACTAGTGAATGTACAAAACTCTTGTGCTCAATATAAATATGCCATTCACATTGCTAGTGAGAAGGATGAAATTGAATTTGATGTTCTGTGTGATCTCAATAATTTAGAGAAGAGACTTTTTAAACATGCTGATTTACCATCGTTGTCTCAAATTACTTTTCATGTTATTGGCAAACGTAACGATAAAGGAGAGCATATGGTGCATCGTGTTTATATTTGTTCAATATGGAACTATCTTTTTCTACGCAACCATGTGATCAATCAATGATAAATACTTCTAGTTATCATCTGGTCGCTGAATGAGTTTGACATGCTCGAACAGGCTTGATCTACTAAATTCCCACAGACGGCACCAACTGTCGACGGTTGGGATATCGGTCCCAAGTCAACTAAGGTTCTTGAGAAAGGGAGATAGAAGACCTGCCGAGCAAGGTAAACAGCAATCAACGAGCAACAGGGAGACACAGGGTTTTTATCCTGGTTCAGGCCTCTCCGAGGGAGATAATAGCCCTACGTCCAGCGCTTCTTTATGTGAAAGAGGATTACAAAGAGGAAGCTCGACGAGACAAACAAGTCTCGTCGAGATTATGGGTGTACAAGAAGTAATATGCGATGATCTCATCGTGCCCTCTACACGCCGTAGGGGCTCGGTTTATATAGTGTTGAACAACCGACCTACCGGAGGATAATCGGATCGGGCTGTCCATGAGATCGTACCGAACTCGTATGCATGCCAAATACATCCCGAGGTAGATAAGGTATACTCCAATTCTTGGGGATCACGACATCTGCTCCAATCCGGGAAACCACGTCCGGGTCTTCACGTAGCCGTGCAAAACTCTTGTTCGAGCCGGACTCAAACACAAAGTCTTGGCCAGCACGCACCGTGCCATCCAGAATGCTGTTCGGCAGGATGCACAAGGGCCGTATAGAGCCCTCTAGGGAGCTAGGCCCTAGGAGGCTGTTCGATTAGGCCGTCAGGGAGTGGGCCATGGCAATGGGCCGTGATTTTATCCTCGACAGAGTCCTCAAACCTCCAAGATTAACAAATTCGACGTGGAATGAATTTGAGGACAATTCGAGTGCTCAATCGGATGAAGCAAAGCTGGCTAGGTTACTCGATCTCTTTATTCTCAACCCTACCCAAGGCTTGGATCAAGGGGAGCTGGGGTGGGGAGAAGAGTTAATGCTTTTGAGGTTGCTAGGGCTTCTTTGAGTGAAAGTGAGGAGTTATCGCTCTGGTTGGTGGTGAGGGGAAGTTTATATGTAGGGCTTGAACTAGCCGTTGGACAACAATTCTGCACTCCGGATACTTTGGTCCAAAGTCCAAACATTCCGGTGAAATTTCAATCCAATAGATAGAGATCTTGAATCACGATTTTTCGGACACTCCAGTTTTACTCAGTATCGAACACTCCGGTCTGATCTTCTGATGCTCCTGTGAGTTTTAGGGAGCTGGACAGACAACCTCAAATCTAGAAATTCTGGACACTCCGGATTTGCTCAGAACCAAACGTCTCGATCCAAACTTCGAACACTCCGAGACAAAATAGCGCAGAGAGACAGAGAGATCCAAAAGTTGATATTGCGGATACTCCGGGCTCGGACAACACCGAACATTCCGGACAGAATGTCAGATACTCTAATCCCTAAAACACTTGAACTTTGATAATCAGAGGATGGGATGAATTGTGTAAGTCTCACTAGGACTAAACTTCATCCTTGAGAGCAGTTGAGTCATCCAAAACTCATTCTATATCTCATCACTCTTAATAGTAAGGCTTATCCCTAGGACTCAAATAAAACTCGCAAAATTACAATCCTAAGAAGCCAAACTATTTTGTTCTTCCGACGGAAGAATAGAGATAGCATCATCCATGAAGATAAAATTAGTACCACAAAGGATTTCGGCATCATATGATTCTGGGACTGGGAGTGAACACAACAAAATAGCCAAATGTTCCTTGTCCATGGAGCGCCAGAATTCTAATAATCAAGCACCGCCTTATTAAAGTCATCAATATATTTCTTGATATAAGTGCCTTCTTGTATACACATTCTAAACAAGCGCATCATGAGGTAGAAACGACTTAGTGACTTGTCCAAATAGAAAGCTTCCAATTTCTTCCATTTATATAAAGCAGTCATCTTCCAAACAAACTTGCCGCAAAACATTGTAGGCAAGAGCCAACCTAAGCACTATCAATGCTTTCTTATCTTGCTTCTCCATCTTATTCGTTGCCACAATTTGTGAGCCTGGATCTTTGTCATCCAACACGGTGGCTAATCCCTCGCCAATCAAAACAGATTGTATCTTCACTTGCCATAACTGAAAGTCACCACTGCCATTAAACTTTCTTACTTCAAAAGTTGACATTTTCAGCACAAGACACTAATGAAACAAGTGCCTCTAATACCACTTGTGGGTGGAACAGAGCAGCGGAAACATGCATAAATAGCAAACTAATTTCTCACAGGCATTTCACCAAACACCTTTTGTGCATAACAAAAGATCAAACTTTGCTTCAAGCCTACACACCAAACTGCCCCAAGCTTCTCCAATAGAAAAACATTTGCAAGAAATAGCTCACTAAGAGATCAATACCCCCGACATTTTCACCAACATACCATAGAACTTTTGTATGTCTTGTATGCCAACTCAACCATACACCAATAACTTGATACATGAACCAACAGCAAGCAAGATAGTGAACCAATCAATACATATGACAAAGAGTATCTAATGAAGAGTAGACACCATGATTTACTTGGAAACCCCTTGCGGGGAAAAACCACGGGCGGTGGCAAGATGAGCAATCCACTATGAAGATAAAGCCAATACACGAAGTGGGAGCCAACAAGAGCTGGGATGCTCCAAATCCCTCATTAATCTCACACTCAAATGGTTGGATTTGATAGAATCAAGCTCTCCTCTCTTTCTCTTCCCTAACCCTAGCTCTCTTTCAACAGAACACAACCAACTCACTATTTTTGGGTTGGGATGAGGCTTATATTCCAGCTTTACAAAATAGCCCCTACAACTCTCAATATTACAAACAACTCCCATTTCAGCCTACCATACGTTGAACAACACATTGTTTACAAGAAATCAAATGTTAAATACAAAGGTTACAACCTCATGTAACTAGCCTATCTTCTAACAGAGCACAGGTTAAACAACTTTATGTAGATATATATGGTAGAGGCCTTTCAGATTGTTCCTTGTACAGGGCCCCTCCACATTGGTCCTTGTTCGTATAGATTGTTCCTCGTTCTTACGAGACATGAACTGAGAATATCATAACCTATAAATACCTCCCACAGAGAAGGGAGGGAGGCCAAGAACTAATCTGTTTTTTTGCTATTTAATGCATCAATAATTAAAATGTTTCGTCCTACTCGTGTAGATTTACTATCTCATCTCGACAAGTCCAGACAATGATAAATGTATGTGTCCACAGCTAAATGATTTCTGTGTCCCTATCAGCGTCGGAAAAAAAACACAGGGACAGGGACAGGGAGACGGAGAGGCAGAGGAAGAGAGACGGCGCGCGCGAGCGAGCAGCCATTCCTCTGTAAATTGGAGCCGCACGCACGACAGACAAGCATTCTGTTGTACAGAGAGCAGTGTACTGGCCAAGCATGGGTAAGGTACCCCTGCTGCTCGCAGCGACCGTCCTCGCCTTCTCCGCCGGCACCTGCAGCGGCGGCTTCCAGTTCCTGGAGGCCACCGTCGACGCCATCCAGCTCGGCTTCGAGAACGGCAGCGTCACCTCGACGGCGCTCGTCCACTTCTACCTGGACCAGATCGCGCGCCTGAACCCGCTGCTCCACGCCGTCATCGAGGTCAGCCCGGACGCGCTGGCCCAGGCGGCGCGCGCCGACGCCGAGCGCTCGTCGCCGCCGGGCTGCGCGCGCGGGCGCGGCTGCGGCGCGCTCCACGGCATCCCGGTGCTGCTCAAGGACAACATCGCCACGCGCGACCGCCTCAACACCACGGCGGGGTCGCTCGCGCTGCTCGGCTCGGTGGTGAAGCGCGACGCCGGCGTGGTGGCCCGCCTGCGGCGCGCCGGCGCGGTGGTCCTCGGGAAGGCCAACCTCGACGAGTGGGCCAACTTCCGCAGCGACGTCGATCTCAACGGATGGAGCGCCCGCGGCGGCCAGGCTCTGGTACGATACGAAGACACGAATGAATCCGTTGATTCTGAATAATTTTCCGATTGTTCTTGACGTTCTGGGGCATGCATGCAATGCAAAGAATCCTTATGTGCTGTCGGCCTACACGTGCGGGTCGAGCACCGGGTCGGCGGTTGCAGTGGCGGCGAACATGGCGGCGGTCACGCTCGGGACGGAGACTGAAGGCTCCATAATCTGCCCGTCCGCGTACAATTCAGCGGTCGGGATTAAACCCACCGTGGGGTTGACGAGCCGGTCTGGCGTCATCCCTATCACCCCTAGGCAAGACACTGTCGGGTAAGCTTTGCGTTTTTCAATGCACCAGTTGAAAGAAACCATCGAGTAAGCTTGTGTTTTTCATTGCACTAGTTGATTTGTATTGCCGACAAAACAACATAATGATATCGTTAAACACTGACGACTTCAACATCTGCGTACAAATATATTAAATTTTTTTCATTTTATTCAATCATACAAGAATTGGCTAAGAGAGTACTCTCTCCGTTCTTCTTTATTTATTCGCAATTGCTATTTTGTAGGCGCCTGCAATTAGCCAAAACGTGCAGGCGTAAAAAATTCCATTTTCTTTCTACTGTTTTTCCACATTTGCATTTATGGAAGAAACACTTCGCGATAGTGGAATTTTTTGCGCGAGGTCGATTTTTGTATAGATATATTTTGTTTTATGTTTATTATAGATTTATTTTGTTTTTTGTTTATTATAGATTTCTTTTATTTTCTGTATATTATAAATTTTATTTTGCTTTCTGTTTTTCACGTCGAGAGATTTTTTGCTCGTATAATTTGCGAAATCGTGCATGCGCAAAAAATTCTACTAATTTTCTACTGTTTTTCCACATTTCTAATATTGGAAAAAAAAGTTTTGTGATAGTGGAATTTTTTTCATTTTATTTAATCATACAAGAATGGGCTAAGAGAGTACTATCTCCGTTATTCTTTATTTATTACTGTTTGACTTTTGAACATGCTCTCTAACCATTTATCTTATTTAAAAATTTAGTGTAAACATGCAAAAATATAATCCATACTTAAAGTACCTTTTAATGATAAAACAAAGCTTAACAAAATAAATAATACTTACGTAGTTTTTTTGAATAAAACGAAGTGTTAAAGACATGTCTAAAAGTCAAAGACGACAAATAAAAAAGAACGAAATGGGTATATATTAAACTTGGATCAAGGACTAGAAACTGTATACATGCTACTGGGCAAGTGCAAGTTTCGTGATGTAGCATCCGAAGGCAGAGGAGGCATGGGGGCTTGTTCTTGATATAGAGCTAGAGGAAGTATAACAAGGCCATCGTGGTTTAGCATGACTCCGTGCAATGGCACAACGATGATGTTGATGCACCAATTGGTGTGCATCCGACATGCACGGGCTAGCTCGTCTCTGCATGGTTGCTTGGGGCCTTGGGCTTGTCCTCCGCCGGCTGCCTCATCTCAACTCTTGTAGGAGCAAGAGTGACAAGGTAGGAGCTTGTCGGAGTTGTTGGGAAGACTGGAAAAAGGAAGAGGAACATGACAAATGGAAGAGTACCAAAAAAAAATTGAAGAGTTCAAAGGAGGTAAAAACATATATCCACATGGCATTCGGGTAAAAATTGAGCGAAATCCCGATAATAGAATTTCTCATAGTATTGGCAAATAAAGATCGTACTAGACAGATTTTAGATGTATTAATGGCACATCGTGAAATTGACGGTTGTCCATTCGCATGTATCTAGTAAACCATCGGATTTACTTACGGTGTAGTTGTTCTCATAAGTGATTTTATCAAGTACTCCCTCCGGTTTAGAAATTCCTATCGTCGAAGGCTTTTGAAAATTGTTTGCAAATTTCTGTCGCCGGAGGATTTAAAAGCACACAGCTAATCGGCATTTAATGGCTTTGACGGATGAGCTTTGCATGCATTGCACGCGATTGGCCAACAAAAAAAAATACGGGCACACCAAGGATCGAACCTGGGCCTCTAGGCCTTGTAGTTACGAACGCACCACTGAGCCATCAGTCTTTACCAGCTTCTCTTATAGTTTGGAGTTATTTAATATAGGAATGACGGGAATGTAACACTACATTCAACCATTCCTTGGTACGTGAGATCATGTCTAAAACGACAGGAAATATCAAACTGGAGGGAGTATAAAATGGAAGGCCCTGAGTCATTTTTGTGCATCTTTAAAATACCATCAGCAAGAACACTAACGGCTGAAAAAAAATTGAATTCAAGTCCTAGCCAAGCAAAATTGTTCACCAAGTTCTCAGAGCAGGGTATGCTTTACTGTCATTGATCCCACAATCTATTCTCAAGCAAACGGAGCCCTCAATTTGGATGTGAATTGTCTTAATCGCAGGCCAATATGCCGCACCGTGACAGATGCTGTCCATGTCCTGGATGCTATTGTTGGCTACGATGACCTTGACGCACAAGCGACTGGTGCAGCATCCAAGTATATTCCTACCGGCGGATACAGGCAGTTCCTTAGGACAGATGGGTTAAGAGGCAAGAGAATAGGCATACCCAATGGCTATTTCACTAGATCGCTTGGAAAGGTGAAGTTGAGGGCCTACCATGATCATTTCAACACAATGAGGTAACTTCTGGAACTGAAATTTGTAAGTGGTGTAAATGTTAGGTGGAAACTAAAGATATCTGTTATAATTGTGCAAACTTATCAAAATCAGACATACAAGTTCTTAGAAATTGTAATAAATTAGCAGCTATAGGTAGGTGGATGATCTATATATATCCATGAAAAAGTTTAGAGCAGATGTAATTCCATTTATACACAAGTTTACTGGATATTGTTTTTTGGGACAGAAGTGTAATAAATATTGTTACACATCCTCCTGAGCTTCTTCAGCACTACCTTTGCAATTTCCCAATTTTCCTCTGACAAAGGTAATGGGTTTCCAAAAAAAATTTCTAATTAATTTTCCATTGCAGTGATCTTTAATCTAGTCTATTTTTTATCTGCTATATTATTAATTATATCATTAACAAATTTTGTGCCCATGCATAAAAAAATGTTTTATAAGGATTGGCAATCATCGATCATAGTGGCTGTCTAGATTCCAACAAAAAAAAGTAATGAAAAACTCTGTAAAATTGATAAGTATTATATTTCTATTATTCCTGGAAGGAAGCACAGTGCCATCGTGATCAAGAATTTAAACATTTCATCAAATTTGACTGACCTACTGGAAGATCTGTTCATTAACTTGAAGACTGCTGCGGCTGGAGAGTTCAAGTCAAGCATGAATGCTTACTTGTCAGACTTACTGTACTCCCCAGTGCGTTCCATTGCGGAAATTATAGCTTTCAACATTGCACATCCAATTGAGGTTCGTTCGTCAACCATCACCAGCTACAATTTAGATGCAACTGAGGATCTCTACAGGACACAATTACATAGAGAGGATGTTTTAATTCCTGTGAAATTCCGAGCAATCCCACGGTTTAATTTGAAGCTTCTATGCAAAGATTAATGGGTTAAAACCACCCATGACATTGTAGAATCTCCGTTTCTCATGAATATCATTTTTCAATCACTATTTGCACCTCTGCCATTTCTCATCATTTTTCTTCCCAAACATGCCACTATGGACTTTGAAGGGCATTTGACCTATTCAAAATTAAATTACGGTCAAATGCCCCTCAGTCATCTTCCTCCTGTCATCTCCTCTCTCCGTCATTGCTCCACCGACGGCTGCCGTGCGCCGTGGCCACCGTCGTTCTCGGCCCATGAGCCCACAAGCCGCTGCTCGCCGAAGGAGGAGGAGGAGAAGGGGATGGAGGCGCAGCGCACCGCCGCCGCCGCTCGCCATAGGAGGAGGAGGAGAACGGGATGGAGGAGTAGGAGAGGAATAAGAAGGGATGGGTCAATTGTGTCTTTTTAGAGTACCATGGCATGGGTAAAATAAAAGTCTGTTTGCAATGGCGTGAGTAGCAAATCGAGTTTAAAAAGATATTCGTGAGAAACAAGGTTCCCACAATGGCACGGGTGAATTTAACCCAAGATTAATCAGCGTCGTCGCTCATTATCATGGTCCAAGGCAGATTAGGCCTCCTGACAAGCTGTTTCAATTTACTAGCCATGCCATTTTCACTGCAGGAGAAGCTGAAAGAATTTGGGCAGTACGGCCTCCTGCTGGCAGAAAACACCACAGGCATCGGCCCGGCAGAGAGAGCTGCAGTCAGGGAGCTGAACAGGATCGATGCCAATGGGCTGGAGAAGATGATGAAGCAGCACCGACTGGACGCGTTCTTGACGCCCGGTGCAAGCGCGGCTAACATTCTCTCCATCGGCAGCCACCCGGCCATCGATGTGCCGGCGGGGTACGACGCGAAGGGAGCCCCCTTCGGCATATGCTTCGGCGGCCTCAGGGGCTACGAGCCCAGGCTGATCGAGATTGCTTTTGCGTTTGAGCAGGCTACCAAAGTGAGAAAGATCCCTGCTTTCAAGCCGTAGTGGTGATGTCATTTTCAAGACACTGTAAACCTATGATATGTCTTCTGGAGTACACCGGTTATCAATAATTTACTATGCTCGATCAAAGGAAGTAATTTATACTTTTTCTGGGTTTCCATGGACCTCTCCTATATAAACACCGGGAAGTTACAAATAAATTCGTGCCAACTGAAAACTATTGGTTAGATGTATATATCGGTGCTGTTGAAAAGTATACGTGGATTGTCCGTCCTTCCCAATCAGTTTAGACTTATGTGAACTGATCGGTGCATGCAACTTATCATGGTATCAGACGCAGGTTCTTCTGCCCCATCCTTCCACAAACTCTAATGCTACTTCAGGGCCGTTGCTCTATGGCGGCCTTTATGGGCGTCTCCTCTGGTGTTCTCAACCTCTCCGCTAGCAAGCTCGTCACCGGCACCGGTGTCCCTTCCACGCCCCTCACTGTCGGTGTCTCCAGCATCGTGTCGCCCTCTCCAGTGACATCTCCATCGCTGCGCCCTTCTCCGATGTCGTGCCCTTCTCTAGTGTCGTGGCCTTCTCTGGCGGCATCACCTCTTCCTCCTCCAACGATTCCGCCCATCTCGTTACCGCCTATCGGGCTACCAGAGCTGCCTCGACGCCCAACAACATCACCAAGATCGCACATGTCGCCACCACCCATGTGGTCGCCGCATTGGCCGCCGTCTCTCAGGCTGCCATCGCGCGGGCCGGTGTAGCACAGGCTCTCCTCGTCCTGCCTATTGACGCGTGGGCTCTCGCCGCCGCTGCCTTTGTGACCTCCATCGATCGTGAGCATGGCTTACTCCAGCGGCTTCCCCGTCCTTGCCTGTCTATCCACCAGCCAACCCAGACTTCGGCACCAACCTGGACGAGCCTGGTGTGAGCATTGATCATGGGATCGTCGTCGACCTTGGTGGTGTGTCTGGTGTCCATCATGGCCTCGGCCCCGGCCTCGACACAGCCGCACAAGCATTGGTCATGGGATAGACGTTAACCTCGACACCCTTGGCATAGGTACTAGCCACTCTGGCCTCCACGCGCTCATTGCCGGTGCTAGCCACCCGGGCTTCAGCTTCGTCATACTCAGCGCAAGCGCGGGCATGTGCCACCCTGGTCTCGCAGCCTTTGGTGCTAGTGGCGGCCACGGACATCTTGGCTTTGGCCCAGGTGTGAGCACTAGCCACCCATGTCTCAACGGTCTCAGTTTCAACTTAGGCGCCGGTCACTAGTTCCCTGGCATGCCTGCCCCAGTCCAACATCGGTGGCATCATTGCCTTTTCCCTGGCATCGGTTTACCAGACCCGACATCTGACGCAGCTACTATCGCTACTCTTCATGCACAGGCGGTCAACATCATGCCGATTATTAGCTGCCCTATGTCGTTCTTGACATGGCCAGCTCGAACTACAATATGTGGTGTGGGCTCTTTCTCGTCCCTCTTGACCGGTTTACTTGTGCTGAGTACATGCTATCTCTGATGGGGTGGCCATTTGATCCAATTTGGGCACGCCTTGATTACGTTGTCCTGCCCTCGATTTATGGTTGCCTTTGTGTAGAACTGCTGGAGGTTTTCATGAACATCTCCACCATCGCCCGCTTCATTTGGGTTAGCTTCGAGCAGTAGTTCAATGGCAATATGGAGACTCGTGCTCACTATGTTGAGGCTAAGTTTCACTGCTTTTGTCCAATGCGATGTCTCCATCGCAGACTATTATAGGCACCTGAATAGCATGGTTGATGTGATGGGTGATCATGGTGAGCTGATTAACGATTGTACATTGGTTCTCAACGTGCTTCTTGGTCTCTACGAGAAGTGCTCCCACAAGTCATCCGCTGTTCCCTGCGTGTCCTGTGCTAAGCTAGGTCGTCTTAACCGGTAATACCAGGGGTGCCTCCCTATTTATTGCAGAGAATAGAATATGAGTCTGACACTGATACAACTATCCCCTGCTTATTATAACTTAGAGTTCATGTAACTGACTAATACATGTATTTGATACAATACTCTAATAAACTCCACCTAAGCGAATACGGCTGCACCACCAGAAACATAAAAAATTTCCCATGCGAATACCCATGTTCTTGGACTTGAGTTGATACTTCGCAAATTACTTTGAGCCACCCGATGATTTTGATTTAGCTTGCCACCCTTTCAGAACAAACATCATTATCTTGTAAAATCTAGCTTTACCATGAGACCACATGCAACAGTTTTCCTTGCACCTAGAATTCACAACTCCTAGCAGCATGTACAAACATGTAGTTGTCCTCTTCTTGACCATCAAAACCTTGCTTCCTTTACATATTTTTGGCCAAACCCCACAGATCATTGCTGAGTTTGCTGTTCAGCTAGCTAGTCTGACGTCTCCGGTCAAACCACCAACAAACTCTACGAGCATCTCTCCTTTAGAACCCACATCCTAGGCTTTGTTCTAGGACTCGCACTCAAACCGGCTGCTCCTTCAAGCTACATATCTGAGTTCTTTTCGACATCCGAAAAACTCTCTTCTGCTCATCTCCTGGCTCTCTTTGGACCTCTTTTATAGTGGTGGAGAAATTCTAATCAAGGTAGAACACCTTTTCTTCTCAGCCACAGATTCCTACCTTTTTTTCACGAATTTTGGACCAATGCACTATGCACCAACAATGTTTTGCCTAAGTCTGTTGGCCATCTCCACGCGGCTTTGCTAACCTCCAGCCAACCTCCTCCATACGGACTTGTAGCCGGCATGACCATCCTTTGCAACTGGGCAGCACCTCCCGCGTTAGCTCATCCGGCCTGCTAGTCTAGCCCAACCACCTCCGTGTCGTGCCTGGCCTACGCCTCCACTATCCCATGGCCTATGCATGTCCCCATGGGGCAGCCTCCGCCCATGCACCTCTCATCGGCCCGGTCTGCTCAATCGCACGCCTTCCATGAGCCATCATAGAGCCCAAGTCACAGTCACTCCACGATTTTTTTTATCAAAATATATTTTTTTAAATTTGAAATTACAAGACTATTTTTTTGTTTTATGAAATAGATAATCTCCCTCCGCCATTCATAACGGCGGTATGGAGTGTATCGCCGGTTTAAACAATGGGATAAGCCTCGGGGTATAATCCGTCATTTTGTTTGGCGGGTTATAATGGACCACCATTTTGAATGGCGGTTCATGCTTGCAGGCTTATCTCGCCGTTTTAAATGGAGGTTAAAGCTTCCCGTCTTAACCCGCCAAACAAAACGGCAGGAAGTCCTTTTTCTTATAAATTATTTATGTAAAACTGCTATTAGCAGTTTTTTGTTGCCACCTGCGATGGAGTACCGAGGAGTAATGCAAAGTTAAATAGCAATGCATTCGGTGTAACTTCACTTAGTGTCGTTAGCTTGTAGGTTTCTAATACATTTGAAAATTGACTAATGTGATTGATAAAATTTTGGAAAAATTCAACAATTTGCATCGCACTCTATTGTTTAGTATGTGGTATTGTTGGATTAATTTATTCACTCCGTTGATGTAAGTAGGAAAAATAGAAAACATGTAAACAATCATAAAATTAGAACCGATGATTAGTTTATTGTGTCCGAGCAAGTAAATGATCTAATATCTTAGAGAACCGATGATTAAATAATAAAAAGAACATGATTAATGACAAGCAATGACAAGTACAATGCATATGACAATCTACCCTAGTAGTGCACCATAGCTAAACATACATGCCTTAGTGGATTTCAAAACATAGTTGTGCAACACAATAATCAATCTACTAGGTGCAGCGGGATGGTATTTATCCTTCGCAAACGCGCTAGGTCCTGCTGCCATGGCTCTAGCAGCTCTCTCGTGCTTTCTGGCACGGTCTGCCTCACGCTCATTTGACTGGCGTCTCCACTTTGCCTGCAACTTTTCTCTAGAACGCTTGTTTTTTTTATTCCCTCAGAGCGTCTTGCCACCATTCCTCGACCTTGGCCTTGCGCAACGCCGCCTCCCGTTGCATCTGCCGCTCCTGTTCGGGAAAGAGAATGGCGTGTTTGGATGATGAAAGAACCAACAACGCCGCATTGGAAATCGTCCGGGAGAAACCTAAGGTTCATGTCATGGAGAAAGAAGGAAGCATCAATATTCGAATCGAGTAAAAGGGAAACATCAGAATGCACAGCGAAAGCGTGATGGGTCATAACCCACAGGTCCCTTGATCGATCTGGTTGTTCAGTGGAAAGAAGCATGTGCCCTCCCAAAGATCGAGCAAAGAAGAGGACTTAAAACTTTTCTTCCCTCTGTATCCCCTTGTCTTCTAAATTTTGCCCATTTTTTTGAATCTCGGGGGGCAAGATTCTGTTAAGGGGGGAGAAATACCCACCATACCCTTATCTAAACCCCGGGGAAGGATTCCGTTAAGGGGGAGGTCTGTGATGTCCCGTCATACCCATTTGTGACATCCTAATAAAATTATTAAGTGTCCCAGGTGTTTTAAAAAGGGATAAGATCTAGGGTAAAATTTGTTTTATTATTTGTCTATGATAAAACCTATCCATCTATTATTTTATGATCCGATAGGCTATTTTATGCACAAGCCTTACTTAGAATTGAGACGGGGCAGTGTCAACACGTGCCCTAGGTTCCCAAATATATAACTTACCTTTTCTTAATTTTTGGGCAACCCGCAATTTCTGATTAAGCCCAAAAAGACCTTATTTGGAAGGTATATCGCATGAAATAACAAGAAATACTTTCTGTCGGGGATTGAATTACGGCCCATTGACATGGCCCACTCCCTGACGGCCCTATCGAACAGCTTCCGAATACCATCGCCTTCAGTCTCGTGCCCTTGTCCTTCAGTCCCACGTGTTCAACTTATATACCAGTTAATTAACCGATATCATTAACATCCGTCTGAAGATGATATCGGTTTTATAGATTATTGGCTATACTGATATTTCCCGGTCTATTGGCGGAACTCACTTCTGACATTATATCATTGGCTTTAACACATCCGATGGTTTTGACCGATGAATGCTCCATGTATAAATCAGTGCCAATGAACCTTGAATTGATATGTATCTTCCTGGCTACCTTGAATTAATCCGATGTGTTCCCCCTAGATCACGTGAGGCTTCTTCTGATCGGCTAATCACATATGTGTATTTGTTATTTGGATCTCCATAAGCCGATCACAAACTCCATGTAGCCTTCTCCGACAAATGAATACTCTGCCCTTCCATATTTAGCTGATCGGTTCTCTTCTATGTATGACTTTCACGTGAGCTTCATCCCTTCCATATATGCATATACGTATGCACATAAGCCGATTAGCTCCTTCCATCTTGGATGTCATAGCCGATTAAAACTCATACTTATCAGCTTACTTGATCATATAATTCATCGATCAGCCCATCTTAGCAACCTCATGTGGGCTTTTTGCCTTGATCACATATTCCACATACCTTGTAAATATGATTAACTCTTGTTACTTGCTGTGTACAATCTTCCATATACATAACCTGATCGGCTTAAATCAACATTTGCCGTGCATAGTACATGCATAAGACGATTAGTCAAACTTGATCATCTGCAAGCCTTCAAATATTTGTGTAAACCAACACCGGTGCCATCTAAATGCCTGTGCCGATCCATCAATAACCATGGGATTATCGGCTTGATTAACCCATCATTACTCATGTATATATATATGCAGGCGCATAAGCCGATCATCGTCTTCTCCAACTTTTGTCCGAATCAGCCAATAATGATACCTGAATGTACTTTAGCCAATTCATCATTGATAGTATGTTATCCGCCATTAAGCCGATGTATCAGCTTTTTGCTTTTCTTGGGCCTTCAATCTCTGCAATCTTCTCTTTTGAGATTTTGTCAGACCTGTAGGACACCAGCGAGGATTAGGTTTCATCGGCTTATTCTTAGTTGCCGATTTCTGCAAGTTCTCTTTAGCCGATGACGTATTTACTGTACGCCATTTGCCGATTTTCAGATGTCCTTCGGCATTTGTAATTTCTGGGCTTGAATCATGCGCGATACTTATTTGTTTCCGGCCAACTAAAACTTTTAAGCATGGCTTTTCTTCAATTTCAGCTCGATCATCAGTTTGAGATCGGCTTTTGCTCGAGCCCCCAGTGCAATCGATATTCTTAGTTGAACAATGATCCATCATAGTAATCGGCATATTTTCCGATCCTGATTTAACATCACTTGAACAATTATCCATTGTAGTGACCGGCATATTTTCCGATTCTGATTTTGATATTACCTTGCAACCCTCTCGCCTAGTTGACTCATCGTCTTTTTTACGCGCTTCGCATTGCTCTTGATTTCTCAAACGTTGTAGACGACGCTTTTCTGTCTTGCTCAATCCTCCTGGGCACCATCGTGGTTTAGCTTTTACGAAAAACCCTATATCTGCTCATTGCTCGTTGATTGCTGTTTGTCCTGCTCCACAGTGTCTTTTATCTCCCCTTTTCAAGAACCTTAGTTGACTTGGGACCGATATCCCAACCGTCGACAGTTGGCGCCGTCCGTGGGGATCTAGCAGATCAAGCCTGTTCGAGCATGTCGAACTCCTTCAGCAACCAAGAGACTCTTCCTGAGGGCTATGACTCAGAAGGGCAGGATGTCACATCCCCTGTCGCATCAGATCGATCCCTTCGATCTCGATCGCCTTCCAGATCTGGCACGGAACTCTCCGGATACGTTCCGGAGATGGTTTTAGATCAAGCTCCTGTCATTGACGATGAATACGGAACCGATGATGATCTCTACGCTGGTTTAGATCTCTCGGATTCCAAGGCCATGTCGGTCGATTCCTCCTGTGGCGACACAGTGATGACATTGTCTAGTGTGCCGACGCACGACCGTCGCAGCGTCAACATGGCCGGCGTAGAGACCTCATAGGCTCGTGCGCGGGCCGCGGCGGCCGACGAGATCGGTCAGATCAATTCTGCTCGTCACAAGATGGGTCTACACCGGCTGCTCGCGAACAAGAAGTTTTTCGCCGCAGTCTGGACGCCTCATCAATCTAACCTTGGAGCAGATTCGCGATCAGCGCAAGCGACAACGACGTGACCCGCCTTGCGTACCTACGCCAAGTCCCCCGGCAGACGATCTACCTACTCGGCTCGAATCCCTGCGTACCCAGACCCTGGTCGGGGAAAACGCAGATGCCTCAGGGATCCCATGACCCCTTGAGCAGAGTCGGGAACGACTTCAAGCCTTGGCAACGGTGGTCAGATCCACCAACCAGGCCAACCTCGCCCTCATGGGCAACGCTATTGCTTCTCACCTAGAACGACGGGCTGAAAGCCTTAAGTCCATAGGTAAAGTTAACACCTCCGGGCAACGTAGTCAGCCTGTCCAGAAGGACACGGACAGCGAGCGCTCCAATCGATCGTGTGACCCTCGTCACCGGCAAAGGGCGACTCGCTACAAGCAAGATACCCGTGGTCGGCAAAGCTCGCCATGTCCCCGTGGTCACCGCGACCACAGGGGTAAGCGGGCTCGCAGCGATTACGGACGATCCCCTCGGGACGAGCATATCATGGCAACCACGAGGAAGGAGCGCAGAGGACTGTCTGGGAGGGAATTCCTCCAGGCTCCAGATAGAATCTTCCCGTTCAACTAGAGTCCCTCCGGGCAACAGGACCAATGTCTTTTCAAGACTAGGTTCTGCAGAAGAAGGTGGTCGGGCATACGCCTTGGGCTGCAAGGCTTTCTCTGACGAGCTCCGCGCTATCAGGTGGCCTTCCAAGTTCAAACCTTGTCACATGGAGAGGTACAATGGGACCCAAAACCTAGAGGAGTTCCTTTCCATATACGCTACCGCCATCATGGTAGCCGGGGGTGACGAGCTAGTCATGGCTAATTACCTCCCTACTGTTCTTGAAGGTGCTGCTCGGACGTGGCTGTTCAATCAGCAAGAAGGTTCCATCCGCTCTTGGGACCGACTTTGTGACGCTCTGATCACCAACTTCCAGAGCTGTTACGTGCGTCTGGGCAAGAAAAATGATCTACGCCAGATGATCCAGATGAATCGAGAGACCCTCCGCAACTTCATGAAGCATTTCATTAAGATCCGCAACACGATCCCGAACATCTCGGACGAATCAGTTGTCCGCGAATTTAAAAACGGTGTTTGCGACGAGCGGCTCACCCAGGATCTTGAGATCAATGAGACCTGGATCGCCAATGATCTTTTCAAGGCGGCTGATCGCTATGCCAAGCCTGGTGTGGATGAGACAAAGAAGAATAACAACAATCCTGGTGACAAGAAGTCCCAGAAGAAAAAGAACAAAGGTGCGTCGAACAATACCGTTGCGGGTATTGATCGCGGACCTCCTCCCAAGGACGGGCAGAAGAAGCCCGCCAATATGGGTAAGAAGCCTGCTCAGGGAGGCGGTCAAGGCAAGAAAGGTCCCAGTGACCGATACTGCCAGTTCCACTAGAACTACGAGCACGATATACACCATTGCAGGACCTGGGCTGCAAAGCTCGAAGAGTTCTACAACGGCAAAAGTCCCATGCCCACCCTACCCGAAAAAGGTGATGCCGGAAAGGCTAGGCGCCAAACCGATGATGGTGATCGAGCGATGAGGATGACTATCCAGAGCCCGTGAACCATATAGCCGTTATCTTTGGCGGCTCCTCGGCTTATCCGTCTCGGTGCAGCCTCAAGGAAGCTGCTCGGCAGGTCCACGACGTTGAGAAGGGCAAACCACAGTCCGACTCGATGAAGTGGACCGAGGTTTCCATCTCCTTCTCTAAGAAGGATTGCCCCACTGGGATGACCAAGCCTCAGCGGCTCCCACTGGTGGTCGCTCCGACCATCAGCAACGCCAGAGTCGGGCTTGTCCTGATCGATGGCGGGAGTGCGCTGGACTTGCTTTCAGCAAAAGTCTTGGACGAGATGCAGATTCCTCGTTCCTAGCACAAAGAGGTCATGATGCCCTTCTACGGCATTGTTCCGGGAGAAGCTGTTCGGCCGGTGGGCCAGATTGTTCTGCCCGTTACCTTCGCTAGCCCAAGCACCTTCCGAATAAAGTTGATCACGTTTGACGTGGTCGACTTTCCATCTGCCTACAATGCGATCTTGGGCCGGCCATCTTTGGGGAAGTTCATGGCCATATCCGACCATGCATACCATTGTGTGAAGATTCCGGGCCCTAGCGGTGTGATCACGGTCAAGGGCAATTACCAGGCTGCTCTAGATTGCGACGAGCAGTCCCTTGCCCTAGTCGACCAACTTCCCCTGCGTGGTCCCGAAGTGGTGCAGACCAAGTCTTCCCGTCTCAAGGTTTCTCTCCAGCCAGGGGGAGAGACCAAGGAAGTTCCGCTGTCTCTTGACGATCCTTCCAAGACAGTTCATTTGGGGGCCAACCTAGACCCCAAATAGGAAATCGAGCCCATTGCCTTCCTCCGACCTAATGCAAACGTGTTTGCCTGGGAGCCGTCTGACATGCCCGGGGTCCCAAGGGAGGTTATCGAGCACAAATTGGCAGTCCGGCCGGACAAAAAGCCTGTTCGCCAGAAGCTTCTTCGTTTTTCGGATTTCAAGCAGGGGATCATCAAGGATCAGCTTGGAAAGCTGCTCGCTGCTGGGTTCATCTGCGAGGTTGATCACACCGAGTGGCTGGCCAACCCTGTGATCGTAAAGAAGAGAGGCGGCAAGTAGAGGATGTGTGTCGACCATGCGGACTTGAACGCGGCTTGTCCTAAGGACAATTTCCCGCTACCCCGCGTAGACCAGCCGGTCGACGCGACAGCGGATGCTCAGCTCTTGAGTTTTTAGGATGCTTACTCCGGTTATCAACAAATAAGCATCTCCCCCGAGGATGAAGAGAAAACTGCCTTCATCACCCCCCTCGGCACTTTCTGCTATACGACCATGTCCTTCGGTCTGCGTAATTCTGGTGCCACCTTCCAACGCTTAATGGAGAAGACTTTCCTAGAACAGCGCGGAAGGAACCTGGAGGTCTATGTTGATGACATAGTTGTAAAGAGCAAGTATGCTCCAGATCATGTAAAAGAACTAGCTGAGACATTCCATAAACTCACCAGGCTCATAATTAAATTAAATCCAGAGAAGTGTACCTTTGGTGTTCGATCTGGCATGCTGCTCGGCTATGTAATAGGTTCGCAAGGAATTTCTGCTAACCCTGAAAAAATCAAGGACGTTGAAAACATGCAGGCTCCGACCACCGTTAAGGAGGTCCAGAGCCTCACAGGGCGGATGGCTGCTTTAAGCAGGTTTATTTCCCGTCAAGGCAAACGCGGGCTGCCCTTCCTCAAGGTCTTGTGCAAGCACAATGGCTTCGAATGGAAAGAGGAGGCTGACAGATCTTTCCAAGATCTAAAGCAATACCTGTCCAGCCCACCTATGTTGACTACCCCACGACATGAAGCGGTGAGCGCAGTCTTAACGGTAGAGAGGGAAGGCATCCAGCGGCTCATTTATTACGTGAGCGAGGTGCTTCACAGATCAAAGGAGCGTTACCCTGAGGTCCAGAAGTTGCTCTACGACTTGCTCATGTCCACCAGAAAGCTTCGGCATTATTTTCAGGCGCACCAAATACTGGTCCCGACCAAGTTCCATCTAGGAGAAATCCTAAGGAACAAGGAAGCTGGCGGACGCATAGCTAAGTGGGCAATGGAACTAGCAGAGTTCAATATTCTATTTGCTGCCTGAACTACTATTAAATCCCAAGTCCTAGCAGACTTTGTCGCCGAATGGACTTGCCTGCACAAATCCCAGAAAGCTCGCGAGCAACCTGAAGAAACCCCATGAACCATTTTTTAGGAGAGCAACTCCAGTATTCTATCCAACTACACTTTGCGGCAACTAACAACTCCACGGAGTACGAGGCCCTCCTCGCGGGACTAAGAGCGTGCAAGTCGCTCGGCGTCCAACGGCTAACTGTGAAGGGAGATTCACAGCTGGTCATCAATCAGGTAAACGAGGAGTATCAGTGCTGCGATGACTCAATGGCGCGATACCAGGTTGAAGTGAGGAAGTTGGAGCGGCACTTTCGATTCTTCGAGGTGCTCTTCATGCCTAGGAAGGACAACTTTTTGGCCGACCTGCTGTCCAAATTTGGATCCTCACGCGAACCTGCCCCGGTAGGGTGCTCGTCGAGCACCTTTATAAGCCCTCTATCACGTCTCCCGATGAGGCAATAGAGACAGGTGGTGCTATCTCCGTCATCGAGCAGGCTGCGGACTGGACAACGCCATTTGTCCAGTACCTTGCAGATGGGACCCTGCTCGACGACGAAGCCGAGCTTTCCCAGCTTATAATGCTAGTCCATAAAAGCTTGTGGACGGCATCCTTTACTGGCAAGGTGCCCTGGGAGTTCTCTCCAAGTGCATCTCACAACAGGAGGGTCTGTTCATTCTTAGGGACATACATGAGGGTGCCTGCGGCAACCACGCCTCCTTCAGGACTCTGGTCGGCAGAGTGTTTCGCATGGGTTTTTACTGGCCCATAGCGCTACAGGATGCCCGGGATGTGGTAACTAAGTGCAAGGCATGCCAATTCCACCCCCGAAAGGCCCATAAGCCCGCCCAAGAGCTCCAAACGATTCCCCCATCATGGCCTTTCTCCACATGGGTCTGGATCTGCTCGGCCCGTTCCCCAAGGGGTTCAAGGGCTGCACACACTTGCTCGTCGCCATCGACACCTATACAAAGTGGATAGAGGCTGAGCCTGTGTCATCTCTTCAGGCCAAAACGGCTGTGCGCTTTTTTAAAAGCAATGTGATCAAACGCTTCGGGATTCCCCACAAGCTGATTACCGATAACGGTCCCCAGTTCAGAAGCGAGCTATTCCAGGAATACTGCGAACAGCTGGGCCCCAAGGTCTGCTTCGCCTCTGTGGCACATCCATAGAGCAATGGAGCAGTCGAGCGAGCTTACGGACATATAGTCCAGGGTATTAAACGGCGGGTGTTCGCATCTCTCAACAAACACAATAAAGCCTGGGTCGACGAAATTTCTTCCGTCCTCTGGGCCGTGCACACCACAGCCAGCCGGGCAACAGGGGAAACTCCTTTCCAACTAGACTATGGTGCAGAAGCCATCTTGCCCGCCGAAGTCGTACTCGGCTCGCCTCGCACGAGCTCAGTCAACGTGGTTGACTCAGAGCAAGAGCGCTTGCTCGAACTTGATCTCTTCGAAGGCACACGCAACCGGGCACAAGTCAGAATGGCGCGCTACCAGCAAAATCTTCGCCGGCACGCTGCCAAATCCGTCCGACCAAGGGCTTTGAAGGTGGGTGACCTCGTTCTACGCCGCGTCCAGAACCTGTCCAATGCCAACAAGTTAACTCCCCGATGGGAGGGCCCGTTCACGGTCATTTCTACTGCTCGCCCGGGGCTGTTCGCCTGGCAATGGAGGACGGGAGAGAACTGACCAGCACTTGGAACATCGACCAGCTTAGTAAGTTCTATGTGTAGGTCTTTCGTTTGTTTTCCTAGCTCTGCGCTTTTGTCAAACTTTGCGCATTTGTTCATCCAAGTCTCTCGGGCTGCCATGTAAAGTTCAATCCAATAAACAGTGAATGTTCGCGGCCCCTGCGGACCTTTTCACATCTTGTCTTCTCAGACTACTTTCTTTCTGGTAACACTTGATGACTGTCCAGTCTTGCGAACTCTTGGCTCCGCGATCTTCAGGTTTTCCTAAACTCAGAGTTGCGTAACACGGCTTTCCGCCTTGTGGCTAAGCCTGCTCTCGTAAGCCCCCCGCGGCAGAGGCACTTTCCTTATTCGGTTACCTTTGGAATCGCCTACCTTACGTTAACGAGCAGTTCATGGTATGAGTCAATCAGGATGCAGGTGTCACTCTATCTCTCTACGCACGTACTTGAATTCTCAAACTTAGGTCTTCAAGCATTGTCCGTACCGGGGGCTAGGGTGTCGCCCTTTTGCTTGTGCACTTGTTCGAGTTCGCAAACTCAGGTTTTCGAGCAGATGCACAACGGGGGCTGGGAGTTAGGCTGGCGTCCTAGCGTTTTTTCTGAAAACTCCCTAGCGCTGTTTTTTGCCTTGCTCTTAGTTTCCTGTTCGTTCTTGTCTTTTGCTGCTCTTTTTTGCAGGAAAAAGGTAAGTTTTCATTTCAACTAACAGAATTTGTACGGGTACAAAGGCCCTTTCGGGTACTGCCTTACGGCTACTACTTAGAAGCAAGCTGCTCCTTTAGCTCCTCAATTTCTAGTTTGAGGCGCAGGGCTTCCCCTTGGGCCTTGATCCCTTTCTTTGCCTCAGCTCGGAGGCACTCGGCTTCCTCCTTGCTGACCGTCCTGTGCTTGGCCTTCTCCTTGGCCTCTGCACGGAGGGCTTCGACCTCCTCGGTTTTGGCCCGCAGCTGCTCGGTCAGAGTTTCGTTCTGACTTCGCTGCTGCTCGGCGATCTTGAGCTGCTCGGCCAGCTCTTTGACCCTTCTTTACGCGCTGCTGGCCCTCACGGCCAGCCCGCGAAGCTCCTCAACCTCTTCCTGGGAGATCCACATGTTCGACAGCTTCTCCTGGAGGGCCGCAGAGGATTGCCTCTCCTCGATCAGTTGGGCCTTGAGTTTCTTCACCTTGGCCGTGAGTCGCCTCCGGCTTTGGGTCGACGCAAAGAACTCCCCCTCGAGCCCCCTCGCCCAGCAATGCTCCTGGAAGGCTCCTAGGATGGCGCCGCGCTCGATGGCGACGCCTTCTTCGAATTCCTCCATGGTGCCTTTCAAGACCTGAGTGAGAGAATAACAAGTCCATTATATTGGGTTGCTGGTAACTTAAACGGACAAGTTTTGGTTTGAGGCTTTCCTCTTGAAGCCTGTGCTTCAAGTTCCGGCGTAAGGGCTCTCCGAGTCCATGGGTTGCGAAGCCCTGGCTGCTCGGAGCGGTCTCAGCGCGGCGTTCTCTCCGCTGCTTGTTCTCCTTACGGGAGCGTGTCCGCTTGGCGGCAGTGGCAACGGGCGAAGACCTTTCACCCTCAAGCTCTTGCCCCTCTTCCTCTTCATCTTCCTCCGCCCGATCATCCTCGGGCAGGATCGGCGTCGCTCTGCTCGGCAACGTCGATGGGACCGCAGATAGGGTGACTTGTGCCCCCTGCTCGTGGCCTTTTCTCTGCTCCTTGCCGGAAGATCTCTCGCCCTGCTCGCCAGAGGTCTCCTTCGCCACAGGGATGAGATGCCCCTGCGACAAAGTGCCTAGCAGCACCGCCTGTTCGGTCCCGCCCCGGGCAGCAGGCGGAGCCAACCCCTTGGCCCCGCTGTTTGTGGCATCATGCCCCGCTTCTTCTGCCATTCCCCCGTGCCCTTCAGCGCGTCGATCTGGTCGGTGGAGCCCGGCGGAAGCACTTCCCACGCTGCCAGCTTGTCCTTGAAGGCGGCCAATATCGTTACTCGCGACGCACCGTGTAGGTGCTCAGGCAGCAAGGACCGCTCGATCGCAGCCTCCATGTTGTCGCTGGCGATCACCTCCTCGACAGCTGATGAAAAAACGCGTTAAGACATGACTAGCTCGGTAGAGTGTGAAGGGGAGAATCTCGCCATTGCATAACTGTCGTGCCCGTCGCGGGAAGCTTGACCTTCTTCTTTGCTCCGTGACGGAGCTTGCTCCTTTTGCTCGGCGGATCCTCGGCTTCTTGTTCACCTCGGCCTCCGGGCGCCCGCGGTGACGAACTCAGCTCCCTGGTGAGCTGATGTTGACACCCAAATTTGGCAGGAAAATCGTATATGGTGAAATGGATAAATATATCAGAATTATAGTGCTGAATCTGAAAATGGGCTTCATCGGCAAAGAAGAAAAGTTTAATGAAGAATACTGATAGTTATGAGACTCCGGAAGAAATATGCTCTGATCAGAAGATATCTTTCGCGACGCAGTAAAATAGGTCGTATCGGTATTGAATTGGTAATAATATAAATAGGACCTTAGGTCTCTGGAAAAAAAGGACACATCATACTCAAAACACAAACCCACTTTTCGAATCCGATCGACACCGTCGAAAGGCTTCAACTCACAGGTAGAGCCATCTCGATGGGATAATCGATTCTCTTCTTGTAACCCGCATGCATGGCTGTATCATCCTGATCTCATGTATACAAAGCACATTAAACTGTCTCGGGATTTGCCGATCTTTAATGTGTTCTCGCATATTGCACTGTCTCGATCAAATCGATGTGTAATGTGTGTTTATCTTGCAATACCAATTTTTAATTATCTCATATGCTCTTCTTGAATCCGATATACGCAACTGTCTTGTTTAATCGATCTTGTGTGTGCCTTATATAAGATTTTGCATGTGTAGATGTTTACCGATCAGTATTGTATTTACCCATATTAGTTCTAAATCTTTAAATTAGTTTATCTGTTTACATCTAGATTTAGATTTGGATACTGTCTTGGCCTGACCAATCTATTCAATCTATTCTTTGGTTTAATCTAATACACTGATTTGAAGGTTTGTTGCTGATATTATATAAAAAATACCAAAGAAAAGTAAAAGATTTTCAATTGAATGCATATTTATACTTAGTAGCTCTATTAGGCATTAAGCCGATAGATCCTGTAATCGAGTTATTTAAAGCCGATTCGGAATAACCTGATATGGCTATTTTAAAAGCTGATTAGGGCTAAGTCACTGATAATTTATTCCTTGTCAATTTACAGGTCAAATTGACTGGCACGCTTGGTTCTTGGTTGCGACGCAAACACAGATTTGGCGCTTCCGCACGTGTGTTCGCAAAAATATCGCTTTTTGTGTCAACACACTTTTTGGCACGCTCGGTGGGACCCCAAGGATCGAAACCAACAAGATGACACGCACTGATGCCGAGGCGGCGTTGGAGGCGCTCAAGCTCGCTGCTCAGGCAGTGACGTTTGATGAATTGAGCCATGATCAAAAAAGAGAGGTCGAAGATAGGCTCGCTGAGATCCATGAAGAAAACAAGAAATGGATGCTTACTGGCTATCGGAAAACGCGCAGTGGAAAAATTACAAAGACTTCCATTGGAGATCCATTGCTCACTGGTGATTTTTCGAGGTCATAAGAGATTAGATTAATAGCTCTGTTTACCGTTCGATGCTGGATCAGTCATTGGTTTTAGGGCGGATCGTACAAGAGGGGAATAGTGCTGCCCTACATAATATCATGACTGGGCAAGCTCCTCCAGTGAATCGAAATATTCCGCAAGGGATGAATTCAGGAAACCAGTACCCAACTTATACTCAGCAAGGAACATCTCACGCTGTGACCTTGGAACCAAATCCTCCATTGACAATCAATCCAACTCCGATTCAGATGATACCGAATAATCAGGCTATAGTCCCGGCTCCAGAACCGATGTATCAGCCGATTAATCCGGGGATGAATGAAAATCTAGAAGAGATGACGAGGAACTTGGTATATAACATGATGAAGCAGTGCGGATTCAATAATCCTAAAATTGCTCCGCATTACACTATGCCGTATCCATCGGCTTTCAATGAAACAGAATTTCCTCATAAATACTAAGTTCGTGATTTCGCGAATGCCAAATTCAGTGGAAGTGATAACACCTCTACGCGCAAACATGTTGCTAGATTCCTTGCGCTGTGCGGGGAGGTTGCATCAAAGGATACTCTCAAATGCCGATTATTCCCACTGTCATTATCGGGATCGGCATTTAATTGGTTCACATCGCTTCCTCCAAATAGTATCACTTCCTGGCCGGATCTAGAGAAGAAGTTTCCTGAGTATTTTTACTCCGGGGAAAATGAAGCAAGAATTACAGATATTATGATGATCAAGCAGAAGTTTGGAGAATCGGTAAATGATTACCTTCGTCAGTTCAGGGAGGTGAGAAACCGATGTTATAGCCTTTCGCTGCCTGACAATGAGTTGGCAGAATTAGCTTTTAAGGGACTACTACCTGTTAATCAGAAGAAGGTGGGCAATCAAGAATTTGCTGATATTTCACATCTGGCTCACAAAATCGCGCTGTACGAAAGCTGATTTTCAGATAATTCATACCCAGGTCAGAAAGAGTATCGGAATAATAACAATAATAAGGGTAAAGACAAAGCCGTCAACGTTGTTGATGCTGATGAGATCGAGGACTCAGATGACTCCGATACTGAGGATGTTGGTGCTTATGTTGCTGAATGGGTGAATAATAAGAAAGAGTTCGAGCTTGGGTGGATAAAGCCGAAAGGCTCTAAAAAGAGCAAATATTCTTTTGATACATCCAAGTGTGATCGGATTTTTGATCATCTTCTCCTGGAAAAGCAGATTCGGCTTAAACAGGGGCATGTAATTACTCCACTTGAAGAGCTGAAGAAGCGGAAATATTGCAAGTGGCATAATTCTTACTCGCATGCCACCAATGAGTGCAACGTGTTCAAGCAAGTGGTCCAGAAAGCGATCGAGAGCGGACAACTTCGATATCAAGGTAAAAATTCACAGATCGATACAGAGCCATTCCCAGTCGGTTTTGTTGGGATGGTTGATATCAAAAGAAAAGCCGATGATTCCGAAAGTTCTAATCGGTTTAAAGTGCTCGTGGGCTCTAAGAGGATTGTGGTGGAAGAGAAGCCAGAATTGAAATTCCGATCAGCAAACCGACAGGGTTCTGAAAGAGTTGGCGAGTGGCACGAGGTGAAGCGCGGGCGAGAATATGATCCGGTTTCCAAGCCAAGGCCAAAACCAACCTTTGATCAGCTGTTGGAAAAATATGACCGGATGGCCAAGGAAACACCTCGTAAGAACGTCAAATCAAATGCTCCAGAATCAGTTCACAGGAATTCAAAAGATCAAGATTGGGAGATGGAGCATTGGGAATGTCCATTTTTCCAATACTGCTGGGAAGAGAGGATGTCGTTGCCTACTCTGGAGAATTGCCCAATGAACTATACGTTTATTCCACCCAAGAAAACATCGGTAAAGGATCGGCTGGTGTTTCCTAGTGAAAAAGCCGAGGATATCCCAGTAAATAAAAATACCGATGTGCATCGGCCTCCAAAGGCGCCGTTGCCGCAGTGGTGTCCAAGTGGACTCACAAAGTCTCAGAAGCGGCGCTTGTAGCGGATGAGAAACACTGAGGCAAAAGAGGCAGAGGCTGAGAAATTAGGGGACGCTTTGTTAGCGCAGGTAAAGCCGATGAAACCAGCTAGGGGCAGGCAAGAATGGAGACCCAAGTTGAGATCGGCTGTTATTATTGAAGCTAATAAAGAGTCCGATGAAGTCTCAATTGCTACTAATATGGTTTGCGTATTGCCTCGGGAATTCATGTGTGATTACGAGGAGGTTGCCGCAGAGCTAGTAATTGGAGCGGAAGATGCTATTTTTAAGAAACCAGAGAACTCCCGCTTACACCTGAAGCCATTGTTTATTATGGGTTATATGAATGGAAAGCCGATTTCTAGAATGATGGTGAATATTGGAGCTACTGTGAATCTAATGCCATATTCTGTGTGTCAGAAAATTAAAAAATCCACGGAAGATTTGGTCAAGACTAACATGGTGTTAAGTGATTTCAATGGAAATCCGACTGAAGCTAAAGTGGTTCTGGTCGTGGAGCTCACTGTAGGGAGCAAGACGATCCCAACAGTTTTCTTCGTGATTGAAGGAAAAGGGAGTTATAATGTGCTGTTGGGAAGGGATTGGATACACGCCAATTGCTGCATTCCACCGACATTACATCAGATTTTGATTCAGTGGATTGTCGAGCAGATAGAAGTGGTCAGAGGAGAGTCTCTAACCGCCGAATCCAATTGTGCGGAAATACATGATAACCTGGTGGCATTATCGGAAAAACCCTTGGAGAAGTGCATTTTCCTCAGCGTCAGTAAATTGGGCTTCAAGCCAACAACATTGGAAGCGCAATCGGTAACTCAAGGACACAAGGGTTTTTTATGGGAACTGTGGCTCTAGAGGAAGTTGAGTATAAGATGTGCCAGGGTTTCATATCGGCTGATGAACTTGAAAAAGTCGATACTGAAACGGATGGGAAAGAAATGCCCAGTTACATCAGTAAACAGTTGCCGCGGGAATATAAGGATCGGATGATCCAAATTCTTAAAGATCGTGTTGATTGCTTTGCCTGGGAATATCATGAGATGCCCGGTCTAAGCCGATCTATAGTTGAGCACAAAATTAAAATGAAGCCTGAATTTCGGCCAGTAAAACAATCCCCGAGGAGGATTAGTTGGAAAATTTATGATCAAGTGAAGGCTGAGATTCAGAGGTTATTAGATGCAAAGTTTATTCGGCCATGCAAATATGCTGATTGGATTTCTAATATTGTACCAGTGGGAAAGAAAGATTCTGATAAGATCCGGATATGCATCGATTTTCGGGACTTAAATAAGGCAACGTACAAGCTAGGATGAATATCCGATGCCGATTGCTGATCGTTTGATTGACGTTGCTTCTGGCAATCGGACTATCAGCTTCCTGGATGGCAATGCTGGTTACAATTAGATCTTTATGGCTGAAGAAAACGTGAACAAGACTGCATTTAGATGTCCTGGTTCTATCGGCTTGTTTGAATGGGTTGTGATGACTTTTGGGCTGATTAGTGCTGGGGTACATATCAAAGAGGGATGAATTTGATCAGCCATGATTTAATCGGTAAATTAGTTGAAATTTACATTGATGATGTGGTGATTAAATCTCAAGAGGAGGAACAACACTTGTCTGATATTGTGACTGTTTTGGATCGGTTTCGGAAATATGGCATGAGGATGAATCCAAAGAAGTGTGCTTTTGGAGTATCGGCCGGCAAGTTCTTGTGGTTTATGGTGCATCATAGAGGAATCGAAGTCCATCCCGATAGGGTAAAGGCGATTTTGAATACCAAGCCTCCAGATTCAAAGGTTCGTCTACAAGAGCTCATCGGTAAGATTAATTACTTGAGGAGATTTATTTCAAATTTATCGGAACGAATCATCCCGTCTTCTCCGTTACTTAAGTTGAAAAATTCCGATAAGTTTGTTTGGGGGCCGGGGCAACAGAGGGCGTTTGATGATATTAAAAAATATCTGATCAATCCACCTGTTCTTGTCGCTCCAAAAGAAGATTTGTCGTTTAAGTTGTATCTATCGGTATCGGATAAAACAATAGGGGCAGTTCTGCTCCAAGAAATTGATGGAAAAGAGCATGCGATTTTCTATTTGAGTAGAAAATTGTTGGATCCAGAAACCCGATACACGGTAGTGGAGAGATATTGCCTATGTTTATACTTTGCTTGCACTAAACTGAGGCATTATTTGTTGGGGGCTGAATGTAAAGTGGTTTGCCAAACCGATGTGGTTAAGTATATGCTTAATGCTCCAATTATCAAAGGGCATCTTGGAAAGTGGGCATATACTCATCGAGTTTGATTTGACATATGAATCTCCAAAAGCTGTCATGGGGCAGGTGTTAGCAGATTTCATCACGCACCATGTGGACTATATGCGTCTCAGATATCCTCTAGAAGGCCCATAAAGGAGCAGATAGGGGGCAATCCTAGTCGGCTAGCCAAGATAGAGACCACTCGGGCTACATGCGCCTTGAGCTCCAAGGAACTTCCCGAGGATGTAGTCTATCTCCATGTAATTAGCAGGTCAACACATGCATGACATGTAACAGCATAACAAAATTAGTTATCGTGTACCACATGCTATCCTGTAACTCTATCTCCCCCTGCACTATATAAAGGGAGGGGCTAGAGGCCATCGGCAGGCATGCATAAGCACACATACACAAGGCATCTTGATCCACCATATAATCCCAGAGCACAGGAAGTAGGGTATTACCTCCGTTGAGGGCCTGAACCTGTATAAACCCTTGTCTTGTGCAACCATCTGATTTAGTTCTTGATTAGCGTCCCCTCGTACAAATTCATTGCCGGCGGTGACCCCCCAGTTAGTCACCAGTCGACACACCATCAAGACATTAATCTTTTGATTCTCTTGCCTTGGGTAATGTTCTTTGATGGATCAGTTTGTGAGAAGAGATGTGGAATCGGTATTTTTATAGTTTCTCCAGATGGTGTTCCCTACCGATTCAGTGTTACGGTAGATTTTAGATTGACCAACAATCAAGTGGAGTACGAGGCTTTGATTCACGGATTGGAGTGGCTAATTCAAGCTGGAGCTATTGTCGTGGAAGCTTATGGAGATTCACAATTGGTGGTTTTCCAGATGATCGGTAAATATGAGTGTCATAGTGAACTACTTCGTGAATATCTGGAAAAGGCCTCTGATTTGGCTTAGTATTTTAGTATCTTCACGATGCATCAAGTTCGATGGCAAGACGGACCCAAAGAACTGGCTGCAGGTTTACGCCTTGGCAGTCAGCGCGGTAGGAGGTGATCAGAATATCATGGCAAATTACTTGCCGGTCGCTTTAACCCCAACCGCCCAGACCTGGCTAACGGGACTCCTGGAGAACTCGATCGAGTCTTGGGACGACCTCTAGGAACAGTTCATCGCCAATTTCCAAGGGACCTATGAAAGGCCTGCGGGGAGATGGGAGATTGGACAGCTACATAGGCGCAAGAAGGAGACTCTTCGTGAGTTCATCAAGCGCTTCACCAAGAATAAGAACGAGATACGGGACATTTCGGAGCAGACCGTCATCGACGCCTTCTTCGCCGGATGCAAATCCAAGGAGTTGATCAGGCAGATGACCCAGGACCCCCCGCGTAATCTCAAGGCTATGATTACGATGGCGGATCAGGAGGCCGAAGCCGAGGAGGCCAACGCGAATCATCGCGGTGGCAACGATGGAGGCCCCAAGAAGAATCCTAACGACGAACGGGGCAAGCCCAAAGACAAGAAACGGAAGGGGGAGGAGATGGTCGCCAACATGGAGCACAACCGACCAAAGCCCCCTAATGACAACGATTACAAAAAAGTGATGGATTCGGTATGTCCCTTCCATCCTCGAGGAAAACACTCTGCCAAAGACTGTCTTATTCTGCAGAAGTTCGCCGAGAGCTCGAACCAGTCGGCTAAGGGCGGTCAAGGCAAGAAACCCGATGGGGATTAATAGGACGCTGAGCGCGAGATCAACTACATCTTTGTCGGTGTCTGGCAATAGCGCTCCTGAAGAGCAGCGGGTCCACGGACCGGCAGACGAATTTGTAGTTGGAGTGAGGCCCAACGGCAACCCTTCTTAGCAGCTCGGGTGGCGGCCAAGCCTACGGAGGGCTAGGGGCGCGCTGTCTTCCCGGACAAGGGCCTGGTGCGACTTGAAGATCTGGGTACAGGTCCTTAGTACAGTGCAAGAGAGAAAGGGAAAAGGTACGAACCACGAAGACACAGGAAGTTTACCCTGGTTCGAGCCCCCACTGCCGGGTAATAGCTCTACTCCAGCTTAGTTGATTATATGGTGGAAGCGGTACAAGAGTGCCGAGACCGGGCTTGAAGGCACCGATCCCGAGCTTACAATGGAGGTGACTAAGGACTAAGGCTACTTGCTAAGGAAGCTTCGGATGCGGGTGTTGCTCGTGCTCTGATGGAATCGGGTTAGGGGAATCTCGGGTGTTCGATTCAGCTTCCTCTTGAATGTCCAGGAACCCTTATTTTATAGGCGCGGTGGGCCGCGCGAGGCTGATACGGCGGGCCCCGCGCTGGTCTTTGCTTTAGTGACGAGGTTCTTGTCTCGTTCTAGGGTCCTGTCGGGTCTCGAGCCTGCAGGGAGAAGCTGGTCGGGTTAGTACTGGACACGTGTTTGTCTTAACATGCCGGTTCGGGGGGAAGAACTTCTTTAGGGAGAAAGCACTTC